>LKTO01000794.1:0-18346 GCA_001399465.1 Hymenoscyphus scutula
GCCGTCGCGATCGTTTACCAGAAGTCCCGATTTTGAAAGGGAAGCGCGGGGAAAACGGGTCGAGAGTCGACAGAGAAGGCGATAGCGTAGGCTATGCCTTGTGTTAAGAGAGAAGAGAAGGTGATGGTGTAGGCCATGCCTTGTGCGAGAGAGTGTCTAGGCCATTTGCTGTCTATTTCCCAGAGTTTGAGCAGAGACTCATAGCTGCGGACAGGATGAGGTGGCTAGACAAGGGTCGAGAGTCGACAGAGAAGGCGATAGCGTAGGCTATGCCTTGTGTTAAGAGAGAAGAGAAGGTGATGGCGTAGGCCATGCCTTGTGCGAGAGTGTCTAGGCCATTCGCCGTCTATTTTTCAGAGTTTGAGGAAAGTCTCATAGCTGCGGACGGAATAAGGTGGTGGCTAGGCAGAGTTAGAGGATTCTTTGGAATCAGAGATTCAAGCGTTTGTGTCAGAGGTTCGCCGAGTTGCGATTGAGTTAGAGCGAGGGAGACGTGGAATAGCTGGTCAGTTCACGGCTTCGGCTTTGGAGAGTAGCGATATGGACTGGGAGACAGCCCCAGAGATACGTGTTGCTACGCAGAGCTAAAAAGAGCAAAGTGGGTGTCGTCCGATGTGTGTACGGCACGAAAAGAGAAGGGTGTGTGTTTGCGTTGCGGTCAGTCAGGACATAAGGTCAAGGACTGCAAATACCTACGAGCGAGGAAGGCAGTAGAGGCTTCTACTGTGCGTCGAGTGAGTCCTGAGTTGGAGGAGATGGCTTAGATGGGGGCGGTTTTTAAGGGGGGGTAATGTGAGGGGTTGCACCCGTGGTGTAGTCTTGGTTGCCCAGCGACGAGTGGTGGTGGCAGTGGTGGTGGCAATGGTGGGGTTGTGGGGTTAATGTTCATGGCACACGTAATACTCAAAGAGGACACGTAGCTAGTTCTGTTGTATATAGAGAGCGTCGGAACTCTGCTTTGGAACAGCAGTTGTTCGTCCTTGTACAAAGTCTGCCTCTGTAGTTCAATTCACGAGTATTTGCTACACGCCCTGACATCGACTACTAATTTCTCTTTATAAACTATAATAATATACTATCTTAATACTCTTCTTTATATATTATATCTAGTAACTAGTAAGCTAAGATATATTTAACTCTATACTAGAGAGACTATATTATAGAATTCTCTCGTACTAGCGGTATATAATAAGGCGTTATAGAGAAGTTTTTACTTTCTTATACTACTATATAGAATACTATCTACTAAGATAAATTATATAATAAAGAAAAGTCTCTATCTTATATAGCTAGAAAGAAGTTATATATAGATATAGACGAACGATATATTCTATACTATATATAACTTAACTTAAAGTAACCTATACTAACGTTTTAAGAAACTATAGCCTTAAATACTTATATATAACTCTTAAGCGTATTCTTAAGAATAATAGTATTACTAATTAGCGTACTAGACACTAGCTCTTTCTTATAGTAATAAATATAGCTAAAAGCTTTATCTAGTACTTAAAGAATAAAGGTAGAAACGTAGAGAAATAGAGGATATATATATAGTCTAATAAGTACTCTATTAAGAGAGAATAGAGTAAAAGAGATAAGTAGGTCTTCTAGTTCTTATTATAGAATAAATAGATATAAGATATAGTTTAAATCTATAATTATAAGAAGAATATAAAGGTTATAGTCTAGAGATACTTTTAGAACCTTAGATAAACTAACCTCTATATAATAGACTATAATTTTAAGTCTAAGAAGTATAGATATAGTATAGAGTTCTATCTAGAGGTTCTCGAGATAGAAGTCGAGCTTATATATAAGACTTTAGATTCTAGATACTTATTTATATAAGATAATATCTCTATTTATACTACTAGAAAGGCTAAGGTATAGTTTACTAAGTATAGCATCAATATAGTAGTAGATTAGCTACTCTACTTCTCTAACTTAAACCTAATTAAGTATATTTAGTAGAAGCTTAAAAAGAGAGTTTATAAGATGTTTCTAGAGATAGCTATAGATAAATCTATAAGTAAGAATTTAAGATAAAGGCTTAAAAGTACTCTATAAGTAGTATAGAATACTCTAGATAAAGAATTCTTTAACGTTTTATATTAGAGTATACTCTTAAGAATCGAGGCCTATATTATAATAGATAGCTAGTATATAAAATACTAATAATTTAACTACTTTTATCTAAAATTCTATAGAGTATAATTTATAGTTCTATATCTTATATATAATTATATCTATTTACTATATAAATCGCTAATAAATTAATAGAATAGTATATTAAATAATAGTTAAGAATTTAATAGAGTATAGAGTATTTTTTTAGATAGCTAAGTATAAGTAGTTAAGAACTATAACTATTAAGTATACTAAGAATTAAAAGAGTAAGAATTTAACTTATAAAAAGACTTAATTTTTTTAACTATAAGAATAGTAAAGGTCTATAAATACTTCTTAGAGAGATTCTAGAAGGTTCTATAGATTATAAATATAATAGAAGTACTTATAAATTAATAGAGATACTAGAATATTCTAGTTTATATAATTAAATATTCTAGAATTAAGCGAGAATAGACTAAGGTTTAAACTAAAAGTCTATTATTAAGTAAGATAATTATTACTTAAATAAAATAATAGTAGCTTCTAAGTATAAGAGTAATATACTAAGATATTCTAATAGTATTTAAGAGATATCTACTTTAAGAAACTTAATATACTTTTATTAGAACTACTATATTTTATTTACTAATTATTAAATTAAATATACTTAACTTTTCTCTAAATTATAAAGAGATTTAATTACTTAAAAGTTATTTAATCTAACTTAAATGTTAGACTTTCTTACTTAATAATTTTAACTAAAGTTTTTTTATAAATCTCAAGAGTTAATTTATAACTTTCGAGAGTCTAGTTTAGTTAATTAATTTAATTATTCTAGCTATTATATAAAATTTTATCTATTAAAGAAAGTTCCTAGATAAGTAAACTTTATATTTAATTCTTATATAAATATATAGTATAGATTAGAGAACTTACTCTATAGCTATTATAGATTTTATTCTTAATTTTTTCCTTCTAAGTAAAGTATCTTATTTAAGTAACTTAATTAGTTTATATACTACTAGATAATTTATCTTAGTTGTTAAGTTTACTAGATTTACTTCTAGATAGTATAAAATAGTAATAAAATCAATCGGTTAATACTATAATTAGTAAATAAAATATACTAGAACACTCTAGATAGTTTTCTTAGATATATAGCTATGTTTTACTACTTTGAAATATTATAAAGAAAAACCTTCTCTATAGTAATAAGTAACACTTTCTTGAACACTTACGCGTGACTCACTAATCAATAGAGAAACTAGACTATTCTATTCTACCGTAAAACTATTAAGGAATTCATAAGGTAAGCACTCTCTAAGTAGCCAAGGAGAAATATCAAAATACCACCCCCAATGCTCCTCAACACGCATCCCATACGTCCACTGCATCTACTCAACAGCCAGCCTCTAAACAATCAACCAATACCCCTTTTTTCACCTATCTTCTCTCTCTAGCCTCAGGCGCGAAATACGGAACACCAGCCGAAGCTACTGGTTATACCACCTCCGGTTACATTTCAGGGGATTCCAACCCGACCCAGTCTGGTGATTATCTGCCTTCTACTTCATATGCAACAACATTGTCAACAGGAGGAGCTGCCCAGTCAGAGTATGACACACAAGAAGAGGGGCTAAATGTAACCACCGACTCGTTTCGAAGTCTTACTATCACAGCTCCCTCTTCCAACGCGACTTACGGGAAACGCCATCGAGAAAGTACTGCTAAAAGTGGTGGAAGCAGAAAGGAGAATGCTAGAAGTAGTAGAGGCGGCAGAGAGGAGAAAAAGCCCAAAAAGCATTATAGTCGCAAGTAGTGCCGCTTTCCTTCATTAGTAAAACTGCGACAAGATGTCGATGCCCTTGTTTAGTTCTTTAAACTCGGACAACGTCCTTTTATCGTGGGGTTGGTTTTAGTATTCCTTTTTGTTTAATTCGTTGGTTTAAAACGCTGGCTGTTTTTAATAATCTAGTCCTTAATAATCTTATTACAAACACAAGTTAAATCTAATTACATTTTTTTAAATTTAATCTTTTACGTTTATTCTACCTCAATAGTTATTTATTTGTAGAATGAAATATACACTTCTGTAAAGTAATCCCCTGCTCTACTTAGGACCCTCTCTAAGGGTCGGTAAACGAGGGCCAATTTTATCACCTCTAATAAAAGAGGTTATATAAATATTTAAAAAAAACCTCTAATATATATCTTGCTATGAATAATAACAGGTCTAAGTTTTAGACATTTTTATATAGAAATTATTAATTACTATAATGTTTCTTTAACTTTTACTTAGAATCGATAACACGTAATCTATAATATTCTAGAATTAATATATAAATATAACCTTTCTCTTCCTCTTTTTAGAGGGTTTAAGACATGATAATAGAACTTTATTATAAAAGTAGGTATTACTCTATAGATATTAAAAGTATTAGTAAATAGGTTTATACTAAATTCTCTTAAAAAACTAGAATAATTAAAAACAACTAACCTATGTATTATGGATAATCAACTCTAGTTATCCTATAAAGTTAGAACAACGAGCTAATGTAGGCAAGTAAAAACCTATCTACTACCACTTTTAATGTCTACTGGGCGGGTGTTAAAACTGTTTACCGACCCTTAGAGCCTCTATGCCGGGTTCTGATTTTGAGGAACAGCTTCATCAACGCTCTGCCACATGACTACATGACCAATCCTGGCAATCCACCACATAATCAAAAATCCACCCAAACTCAGCAGTCACCAGTGCCCAGTCACCAGTAGCCAGAAAGTAAAGATTTTTCAGTTTCAATTTTAACTGTCAATCGTCAATTTCAATCCCCCAATCATCACGCTATGCCTTATCATCATAAAAATATAAAAATATCTATTTATAAAAACACTCCACCTATTCGATTCATCTCGTCTCATCCCTCATCCCCCTCATTCTTCAAAAAAAAAGTGGCGAGAGTATTTAAAACACTTCAAATCCCACCTGAAAAAGTCCCCGCAAAATCAAATTCTCCCGCTATATAAAATATACCAGAAGAAAGCAGCGCAGAAACTACAAGTAAAAAAAGATAGAAACAGTACCGAAAATTATAACCCCCTAACTCCAAACGCCAACGCCAACACCGACGCTTTGGTATATAAATTATCCGACGAAATCCCAAAAGAAAAGATGACGCCTCTTTCGTACATTGTAACCCCACCGCCCGTCATGAAAATCATAAGCTCCTCTCTTTCTTGCTCTCTCACCCACTCACTCCTCATCATCGACATGAATTTCGAACCCCGCCTCGGCCCTCTCCCTGTCTTTAACCCTCTGACTCCGAGTCTGACTAGCAAAAAGCTTCGGCTGCGTACTAGGATACTCAGAGGGCGTACTACTAGCCTCACTCCCCACACTCCGTGCATCCTCATCCTCATCATCCCCATCAACAGATACAACTCTTTCCACGAGTCCAAGTCCAAGCCCAAGTCCAAGACCAACTCCAAAACTCCTTCCAGGGTGAGAAGAAGAAGGAGAAAGGGGATTCCGTTCACCCATCCCATCATCATCATCCTCGACATCATCCTCAACACCCTGCCACTCCTCCTCAAGAGGACGAGACGTACTTTTCACGCTCTCATAATCACTAAGCGCATTCCCCTCCCCTCCACTCTCCAGATCATCATCATAAAACTCATTCGTCGCACTCCTAAAATCCTCATCTTGCTCATTTGTCGCGCTCCCAAGGTCATCCTGCCCCTCCCCCTCACTGCCACTCGCATCCTCAAAGATCTCAATCTCCCCACCACCTTCCCTCGGTCGTGTATCAACATAAGGTGCATTACTATGTGGCGTCGCATACGCAAACGGCGTCGTAGCCCTCTTCCCAGCCCCAGCTCCAGCCGCTGCCCTCTCATCCACAACAGCATAAGGACTGGGCGGTCCATTGCTCCATCGAGGGGTATTAGTATTCCCATTCCCGACGCGACTAGAACGACTCGGACTGCGATCTCGCGAAAGTCTTCTCCTCTTCATCCCACCAGGTCCACTACCACCCCCGACTCCATTCATCTCCGTCGAATTTGCTCGACTAGGCGAAGAAGATTCGACCTCGTGCTGAGAGTTGAGACGCCTCTTGCTGGGTTGAGGGGATTTGAGGGGCATGGAGGTGGTGCGGATATGCACCGGTCTGAATCGATGACGCTGCTTCTCTCCTCGTTCCCTGTCACCCACCCTCTCAAGTCCTCTACCAGGGTTCGTACACCTTGGAGGACTCGCAGAATCAACAGGCGACAGTGGAGCAGAAGAGAAGTGATCAGACGGCGAAACAGGTTCCTCCTCAAATCCCATGCCTTCATATCCCATCTCCTCATACCCCATTTCCCTTATACTCAACGAGGAAACCTGCGAGGAAAACGACTCATTGACGTCCATAATCGTTGGCGGTGGAGGATCAAGTCGTTCGTCGTATTCCCAACATGGTTCCGAGGCATCGGCTTCCGGAATATGCGGAGACCCAGATTGAGAAGTTTGATCCTGCTGCGGATACACACGAGGAAGTTGACGGAGTTTATGCCAGTTCCAATTCGCAGTATCGCCGTGTTTTTGTATATATCCATCTCGATGGGTAACATATAGCCTCCTCAGCCCACTCGTCCTCATAGCAACGCTCCCAGCGAGAAATTGGACACTCCAAAGCGCGGGACTCACCATCTCGGATGTACTGAGAAAGCGCAACGAAGAATTCTTATGTAATTTTCGCAGGGGAATCCAAGAAGCTTGAAGACCAAGATATCGGGTAAAGAATTGTGGGATGGCATTCTTTTCAGTATCATCGTGTTGAGTGTAAGGGTCTTCCACGAGTAAATCGGGGATATCCCCAAAGGCAGTCATGATGGCTGCTTGCATGTCTATAGCGTCTGGTCCACAGACTTGAATAGTCCTGACGAGACCACGACTGCGGAGGCGTTGGTCTATGAGTGTGCCGCGACCGCAGGCTTTGGGGTTCAGCCAGGAGATTTCATTCAGGTCTTCGTCGGAGGCTGTTTGGTGTTAGCTGAGCTGTCCATACGGATAAAGATGAGAGATAAAATGTAAGAATTTGACAATTGAGAGTTGAGACATTGATGCCCGGTCGAAAGGGGGAGGAATCGAGTAACTTGTTAGAAACAGTTGAAAAATAAATAGTAGATGGTTCAAAAATTCCGGAAGCTATAGGCTTGAAAAGAAATATTGCTAGACAAAATAGGATGAAGCTCAAAAGATCAACTCACCACATCGTTCCCAAGATGAGCTCTGCTCCCTTGCAGCAAGCAGAGCCTGAGCAGCAGCCAAAGACTGATTCTGAGTCTGCGTCTCCACAGAACTATCCCCCCTCGAATGTTGACTCATCTCCAGATCTGAACGCCAAACTCCTTTGAGGTCGAATCCAAATGGCAAAAAGACAACCTCCACCTCCCAAGGTCTTGCAAGAGTAGGCGGTGCCAAGGAAAGTAATTCGGCCACTTGTGCCTCGAGTGCCTCAAAACGAGCAAGATCAACCTTATGAGCAGCTTCAATGGAGGTTGAGACCTTGGAATCGATGGAACCGGTGACACTACTTACGTCCAAGGGACCATGAGCGGTTTCCATGTCAAGAAGCTTAGTTTCTATAGAGGTAACACGGACATCCATATTACTATTCTCTTCATGGAGTTCCTCCAAGGCAGAGTGAGTGAAAGAAGCGTTTTCCAAGGAATCCAGTCTCTTTTCGTGGTTTTCCACTGCGTATGGGAATTTAGCCATTCGAACGAGAATACTGCGGAGCCTATTAATTAACTCCTCGTTACGACGAGCTGTTGCCAAATCTGCTTCATGAGATGGGACCTCTTTTATAACGACCTGAGTATTGGGGATAGATCCATCTTTGATACCAGAACTGACGGAAATGGCGGCCTGGATGTGGCCTTTGGATAGTTCCTCGAGAGTTTCTTGGACTTTGGCAATATTTTTCCCGTACTCGGCATCCTCGTGGTCTTGTGAGTGGTGACTCACGCTTGGAGTTGCGACTTCGGTGATACTTTGTAATCCAGGGTTTCCATTGGCATCCTGATAGACTTGCATCGGTCGTGCAGTCTCCATCACCCGCGTGCTTTCAGCCAACGGATGAACTGGCTTGGGTTCCACAATCTCACCTAGAGCTCGCCTTGGAATGTGATCGAGGGTGTTTAATCCTCGACCGCCAAAGGGGAGGTGATATCTGGATTGACTGTCAGAACTCCAAGAGCCATTATCCGAGGGAAGTAAACACTGAGATGGGATAGCAGGTAAAGCCTCCGGTGAGCCAGAATGGATGAACCGACTCCATTGGAGTGTCTCCGGGAGGGAAGTATCGCGCATAGCTCGTGAAGCGGGTTCCTCTGGTGGAATTGATGGTCCTCCGGGAATTCCGAACGAGTGCGATTGTCTGGGAGTCGTAGAACGGGCTGGATGACTGGGTGTCTCTGTTGTAATCTTGCCATTATGACTTCCCTCGGGCTCGTCATCATGAAAGCAGGCATGATGTTCGCACATGCATACTGCCGACTTGCTCAACGCTCCTCTCCCATCAACAGAAGCCAATTCTCTATCCCAATATCTCCGGCACCCACATCTTGGAGCACCCGGAACAGCGACATGTGTGTAGTTGCAGCCGCCTCTGGGAAGCTTCGGCCCTTCGATATCAACGTCATGGTGCGAGGGACGGATCGAGAAGGGAGTGTTGGGGATGGTAGGAAGCGACGACCGAGCAGCCATGAGTTCGAGGGGAGGTGAGGATGAGGGAGGAGATAGTGATGGAAAGGAGGGAGAGTTGAAGAAGTTGAGTCTCGTCGCATCCGGAGATTTATATCAAAGCTGGTCTGAGGTCGAGGGTCGCAAAGGTCGTTCAGCGGGCGGCTATCGTCCTAGATCGTTCTCCACGCTCTGGTGCACATTGAACTCCAGCCTGACGACGGGGAAATCGCGAACGCAGGATGCTATCAATTGGCATATGTGAGGACGAGGATACGATATTTCTCAAAACGCGTCGCAATCGAAAGACTCGAGTGGATTTGAAGTTCTATCGCGCGATTGAGTGTCTCTCTAGGCAGAAAAACGGCAGCGCAGGACGAATCTCGAGGGACTTTCTTATCGACGGCAGCTCTGCGAATTAGCAACAATAAAATAGGAAATTCGTGAGGAAGAAGAAAGTAGAGCAAGAGCAAAATAAATGAGAGATGGAAAGGAAGAAACAGGCAAGACAATGACGCTCGCTCGAGTTGTAGGTAACAACGGGTCGTCGCAGGTTGCGGTGGGGTTGTGAGGAGCTGCGAGTGCGAGAGCTGGTGACGGGAGATGGGGCAGGATAAGAACTACAGCAGCGACCTCGGAATAAAAGCGGCATGCACTAACTCTCGGACTTCTGCAAGTCTAGGAATTATCAAAATAATTCCCTCAAAATTTGAGAATTTCCTACTCCAACAACTATGACTCAAGAATATATTTTGATTTTCACACTAAAGATCCGCTATATCTCCTCTAACCATACTAGGAAACCAGAACAACTCCACCTACACATCGCTACTTTTATAATTCTTCTCGGGAACTGCATCCGCTTTCCCCCATAATTGGACGATAAAAAGATGACTCCCGGCGGCTGCATGGAAAACAAGCCGACTGGTTCCCTGGACATTTCGACAGGGGAGCTCGTCTCGTTTCTTTTTTTGGGCGTGGGAGTGTTACGAGCGGTTATCAGTTTTACAAGTCATCAGTCACATTTGGGTTTGCCTCGTTTTGCCCAGAAGACGTGGTGACAACTATTGGTGCTTTTAGAGAAGGATTCCAATTTGTAACCCGCATACCCTGTTGAATCCAATGCTGCTGCTGCAAGATCCAAGGGAACATCCGCCCTTTCCAAAAGGGCCGACGAGATTCTTTTGCACTTCTTTTCGGTCCCCTTCGGGTAAATTGTTATCGAGAGACTAGACAGACTGGGAGGATGAAAGGGGTGATCAGTAGAGATATATTTCTACTATTCGTCGTAACTTTCTGTAGTTTTCTTTAGCGAACTATATTTCACTTCCAATCTCAATCGTCTAAACAAGGGATCAAAACAAATGGTAGCACAAACATATTACTCACCCCGGTATTGAGCTGAGCAACTGCAAACTCCATCCGACAACCTTGCCACGTCTATATTGATGCAATATTTCCCCATCTCGATCACGGAAGTGAGCCATACTTCACTCCCAAAGCGATCTAAGCGAGGGTATCACAACCGACAAAAACCACGGATCCTGCAGGGCAGCAGAGACAAAAGCTGCACAACACTATATTCAGCCTTGCTATATCCACAATAATGATCTTTCCCCCTTTCCCGAAGCGAGCCATACGACCTCAAATGCAATCTCTTCAAGTCGTGTTACCCGTCCCCTCCCCGGCGCCTATTCTGCGTGGTGGATCAGAATGATATATCACCTTAGTTTCACAAACACAATGCTCATCAATACTGATGCGGTAGTAGAGGTAAATCTAGCACTTTTAAGTCTAAAAAAATAAACTATTTTCTTGTCTGGGTTTTCTAGCTATTGTCAGTCTAGAAGCGACCTCACTTCCCATCCCATCGCCACACCCACATTTCACAAACAAAGGAGTCTTCTTTCTACAATTATATCCCTCACCTCACCCGACCCTCCTATCATCACTTCCCATTCTATAGTACTATTACAAATTCCTAATTGCTCATCCCAGTACCTTAACAACCTCCTTACAAGCTTGCAGCAGAGTTCAGTTCCGCAGAATTAACTCCAACAATCCAGCCACCCAGCCATCCAGCCTCGCCACGTCAACACTGCACACTCCAAACTTCAAACGCCACATTCCAAGCGTAATCCTCCGAGTAAAGTAGGAAGCCGCAAAGTCCACACCACCTCCAAAAAGGTCATCTCTAATACGCCACCCCACCATCCGAATCAGCGAAATACACCCCATCATTTTTTTCAGAGCAAATCTTAGGATGAAGGTAGTTGGGTAATATTGTTATTATGGTGTTAGGCTTAGAGAGGGAAGTATCTATTTTCAAGCGTTTATATTAAAATTGTTAGAGCAGAATAGTAATATACTATAGTTAGTTTAGGTAATAGAGGTGAGTGGGTGAGTGATAGAAAGATGGATTAATGGATTGATTAAGTTTTAATACGTTAGACGACGCTGGAAAGGTACGTGATAATCTTAGGTATTATAATAGTAGAGAATAATTAAATAAAAATAGTATACTTATATTTATAGTTGTAAAAGCTTAGTATATTATTAACTCTCGTACTAGTATATAAATATAGCGTTTAAATATTTATAACCGAGGTAGATAAGATAACTATTTATTATAAATATAGTAAATCTAATATAGTTTATTAGTAAGTCGATTATATCACCGAGTCGATTACTAAAAATATATATAAAAAACGTCTATATAACTCTAGTAAAAATCTATAATTCTTAATAAAAATTAAATAAAATTAAAAACTTTACTTTATTATATTATATATAAGTAATAGTAGAAATCTTAGATACTAACTAATTATAACTACTAAGTTATTAAAGAAATTAAAAAATTTTAATAAATATAGAGATAATTTTAAGTAAATCGTTAGTTATAACTAGTAAGTGTTCTAAAATTTTAAAATTACTTATTTATATAGTAATAAAGTAAATTTTTTAATTTTATTAAATTTAATTAAGAATTATAGATTTTTACTAGAGTTATATAGACGTTTTTTATATATATATTTTTAGTAATTAACTTAGTAATATAATCGACTCGCTAATAAACTATATTATATTAGTAAGAAAATAACTTCTTAATAACTCTTACTAAGTTTATAAATATTATATTTAGATTTATAACTTATTATATTCTCTAACTATTTTTCTATTAATTACTAGTTTTAATTCTTATTAATTATAAATTCCTTAAATACTCTCTAAAGAAATCTAAATTACCTTAGATACTCTCTAAACTATATAGTTAACTTTTTAGAGAGGATTTCTATTAAAGAGAGATATAATTATTTACTAAATAGAGATAAGTATTACGATTTTTCTTACTAATTCTATTAAGCTTTAATATCTAGATAACTATTTTATTAATTCTATTCTATCTAGAAATCTTCTAGATCTACTTTTATATAGAATAAATATCTTCTAAAAATTTCTATTAGAATTCTATAGATTCTAGAGATATATAAGTTAGTATATAGCTAATTAGATTATAGCGATTTAGTATAGAGAAGTAAGAATTAATACTAAACTAGTTCTAAAATTAGCTTAATTAGTATTATCTAGTAAGTCTAGTATCTCTATAATAAGCTTAAACTCTTATTCTTACTTAATTCTATTTTAGTATTTCTACTAACTAAAAGTACTATTACTAGAAGTTTTAATCTCGAGTATATATATATTTCTTAATAGATAAACTCTCTACTTCTTATATCTATAATAAGTATAATATTATAAATTATATACTAGTATATAATAAGTAAAGACTAGATAGCGCTCTAATAGATTAAAGTACTATTTATATATAACTCTTAGAAGTATTATCGTGTACTAGACTAGATAATATAAGATCTTATTATAGTAGAAGGTTATATAATAGAGTTCTTAGAGGCTATAGAGTTCTAAATATTTAGAACTCTCTTTAAGCGAGAGACTCTAATTAAGAATAAAGGTTCTATATATAAGACTAGTATATCTACTATTAGATAGAAGCTTTATACTTAACTTAGCTTACTTAGTTATTAATATCTTTTAGCTTTAATAACTTTATATAAGTAATAATTTTATCTCTAAGTAAATATCTTATAATATAAACCTCTTTATAAGTAACTAATCTATCGAAATAATACTTTTAGTTAAATAGATTAAGTTTTATTATATATAAGTAACTAGATAGTATTCTATTAAACTTATTATATATTAATATAGTTTATTAGTAAGTCGATTATATTACTAAGTCGATTACTAAAAGTATATATAAAAAACGTCTATATAACTCTAGTAAAAATCTATAATTCTTAATTAAAATTTTAGAATACTTACTAGTTATAACTAATAATTTACTTAAAATTACCTCTATATTTATTAAAAAAGAATTATTTCTTTAATAACTTAGTAGTTATAATTAGTTAGTATCTAAGATTTCTACTTATTAGTATAAAAGAGATAAAGAGATATTTTAGATTATTTATATTCATCGATAATCTACTAGTTATAGGCTATACTATTAATAAATACTTATTCTAAGCCTTAGTAGTCACGTGTACCGCTCTAAAGGCTATTTACTATAGAATATCTTATAATACTAGTATAACTTTAAAGTTGTCGAACTACTTCTATATACTTGGGCTAGTATTTAATAAACGCCCTTCAGCTCGTCACTACTTTTTTAGCACTAAAATGAAGCGATCACCACCTAAACACATACTTTTCACTTTATAATTATTTCATAACCACAACATTAAAATAGCTAAAAAACATAGAAAAACGAAGGGGCGTAAGGCGCGCATAAACAAGACTTTACGGCGTGAGGTCCCTATCTGGCAGCGTACTCAAATTGTTAGTAGAAGTAGACAGAATACTAACAAGCAAGAGTCACTTCTGTGGGCAAAAAAAGACGAGGAATGGGTATCTGTTTCAGAGACAGGGGTTAGGGATATTAGGAGGGCTCAAGAGAACGCTACTAGAACTCAAAATGAGAATACATAAGGCTAACGACTTTTAGTACCCTTTATCGTCAAGAATCGGCCTCGTCCTAGACCACCACTTAAAGTCACCCCCGAGCTACGACGACGGATTATTTCTAAGGTTACAAGTACACAAGATGAACGCTAGAAGTCAAATATATCACACCTTTACAACCTAGGTCTTTAGAGCAACCAAGACCCTAGTAAGAACCTCTCAGAATCTTTCTTTCAACAAGTCTTATACAACAAAGGTTACTCCTTTATAAGAGGGGGATTTAAGCCTAAACTTACCCCGGTTCTTAGAGAACAACGCGTTAAGTCAGCTAAACGACTCCTCAAGATAGACCTCTCCCAAGTAGTGTTCATAGACGCCGCTGCCTTACATATAGAACTTAACAATGGCCCGGATAGGTGTTAGCAGAAGCAGGAAGAGTACTACCATAAGGACGTTCAGACAGAGACAGTAAAGAGGTACTCGGATAGACAGTTCTTTAGTGCCATCTGCCTAGGTTTTCGCCAAGGTCCTTACCACATATACAACCTGGAAACAACACAGGAAGTCAAGGACGCAGAGACGCATTTAGCCGAGGCCAACGTACAATGGTTACACCATACAGAGAGAGAGTTTGACCGGCTAGAGCAGGCCAAGGAAGACTACTAAGCTAGTAAAGGACGTAGGGTACCTAGAAAGAGGGCTGAATTATATAACTTTCTACATAAACAAGCATATAAGAGGGGGGACAGGGGTAAGGGAGGGGTAGATTGGTACCGGCTTTGCGAGGGGTATCTTAAGCCAAAGTTGTTCCCTTAGTATAAGGAACTACGTAAACTAGGGAGAGAGAAGATAATACGTTTAGTTACAGATAATGCTAGCCCTCACAGTCACAAGGTAACTAAAGAAGTATTATACTACTATTCTATTTAGCGCCTCCTTCACCCTGCACAGTCACCGGATATGAACCCAATAGAGCAGATTTGGAAGTACATAAGGCAACAACTACGTAAGAGAAAGAAACAACCAAAGAACAAGGCAGATTTAAAGCTTATGTGAGCACAGGAGTAGAAGAAGGTACCCCAGAAAGTAATAGATGATGTAATTAGTAACCTGAGAAAGACTCTCCAGAAAGTTATAGACCATGGAGGGGATAATGATTTCCAGGGATAGAGCTTTAATTTCTACTACTTTTCATACAAAAACACCCAGAATTACATTATATATAAGTGATAGTAGTAAAAAAAGAGGGGTGGGGTAGAAGCGAAAAACGAGCTGAAAATTAGCTGAGGGCGTTCATTAAATACTAGCCCAAGTAAACAATTTACTATAATCCTCTAAGAAATCGACTAATTAGAGAACTCTATTCTATATTATCTATCTAATTAGATCGCTAGGATCTCTTATAATCTTCACTTATTCCTAAACTTCTATTTTCTCTCATTTCTACTAAATCTGTTATTTTCGCTCTATCTATATATTTGTCTTAATCTTATACTTATTAGTATCGATTAGAACTTTAAGAGTACTATTCGCCTTACTTTTAGTTATAGAATTAGCGGGATTATCTTTACCTTCGATCTATATAATATAGTTAATATCTTTACACTTAAATACTTCGCGAAGATATATAATATCTACTATAAGTCTCTTCTCTTTTATAGTACCTAGTCGAGTAAGATAGTTATATAAGGATCTCGAATCTATATAAATCTCGAGCAGGATTATATTATTAAGTATAAGCTTTAGTATAGTCTTAATTAATATTACTATATCGAATCTATTACTAATAGTATATAGTTCTAATACTAGCACGCTCTAGATAACTCTCTTACACTTCGTCGAGCTCTAGTATAAGATATTTAGTATTACTCTAACTATCTATTAAGGTAATAAGGTATCTAATCTAGAAGGTATAGTTCTTATTATTAGTAAAAGTACTATCTATAAAAACTACGATTTTAAGGCCGTCGCTTAATTTAATATATTTTAGACCTTAATTAGAATTATTAATCTACTATTAAATATACTTATTTAATTAGCTAATCTCTTTAGAATCTAGGTTTATATTCTAAGCTAAATATAAGAGATTAAAAGAGGCTTTAGATTAGTATACGCTAGTAATATATACTTCTCGAGCTTATTATACTCTATATTCGTTCTTATTAGTAGTAAGCTTTAATTTATCGATTTACTTCTTCTAGCTTAAGTATATTAATCTATCTTATACTATAGTAATATTACTTCTATTAAAGTCGAGAGAGTAATCTAGTATAAGTTCTTTACGTTCCTTAGCCTTAAATTCTACCTTCTTAAGTTCTACTTCTTCTTATTCTACGAATTTCTTATCTACTAGAATGAGAGTATCGTTAGTTTAGAGTTCTACTAAACTAAAGGCGCTATTAGATATCGATTCGTTAGTAATAAATAAGTATAGGTTATAGGTTAATAATACTATCTTTAAGAATCGTAGATAGTACTTACTATACTTAGCGAACTAAAAAGCTTCTGATTTAGAGATACTATACTAGAGTTTAAGGTTCTTAATAATCTTATTAAGCTATTATAGTATATATAAGTTTATAGAAGAATTTATAAATAATTAACAATTTAACTTCTTACTAGTCTAAAGATATACTTACTTAATATTATAGATTAAGAGCCTTAATTTCTTCTTCTTATAATTACTTAAATTACTCTTATTAAGTAGATCCTTAAGTATAGTAATAGTAAGAATTAGACGTTAACTAATATATTTAATTATAGATAATTTCGTAATAATAAATTCCTTTCTAGTATTACTCTAGACTTAAATAATTAATCTCGATTTATATAAACTATCTAGTTTAACTATATAATAGAACTTAGAATTAAATATATATATACTCTTAGAGACCTATAATTTATCGATTAAGTTAAATCCTTAAAGCTTCTTAAATCTAGTAATTTTAGCTAAATCCTCTAGAGAGAGTTCGTCGGTTATAAAGTATATTAGTACGCTATATATATATACTATAGTAATAATGATCTTATATATTCGGCCTCTCTTACTAGTACACTTAAATCGTACTTCTAGCGCTAGTTATAGTCGCTCTAGTTCTAGTATATTAGATATATTTTAAGTGTTTAATCGTAGTACTCTAGAAGGCTCTAGAGTTAGCGATTATTAATCGACTACTTCTAGTTCTAGGTTATCTAGTCTAATTTCTATAGTAATTTCTTTATAATATAGCTTTACTACTATAGATCGAAATTATAAGACTCTATTTAGTAGCTTTATAAAACAGTTCTTATCTTCTATATAAATAAGAGAGAGAGTATAGACCTATCTATTTATCTAACTCTCGATATACTATAATAGAATAATTAATTAGTAAGTCCTTTAAATATAATATAATTAGTCTATTTCTTAATTTAAGAGTATCTTAGACTTATCTTTATACTATAATCTTATAAGCTTCCGCTATAGCGGCTTATAAGGCTATTAATCTTTATACTATATTTTAAGAGAGTAGATCTTCTACTATTATATATATATATGTACTAAATACTAGTAGTATAGATATAAGACTATTTAGTTCTACTATATCGTTAATAGCCTTAATTACTATCTATAATTTAAGGTATTTATTAATAGTTAGTATCTCTTAAGATATTACTTTATATATATAATAGAGTAATCTATAGTATCGCTCTACTATATCGATTAAATTATATACCTCTACTAGTACTACTTTTACTATCGTATCTATAGTTCTTATATATAACTAGAATTCGTAACTATAGAATTAAGTTCTAGTATTATAGGTTACTAGATCTAGAGGACCTAAAAATATATAGACCTAGGTTCTAGCGAAGGTCTTCTATATAGTCTTTATAGATATATCTTTAAGCTAGGCTATAGCTTAGAATCCTATAGCTTTATTAACTATATATAGAAGAGGCTTTTCGTTAATATATATAATATCTATAAATATATTAAAGTTAAATTCGTAATTATTATAAATCGTAAACTTAAAGCGCTCTAGTAACTTTCTATATCTCTAGTATAAATTATAATACTTTATAAGTTCCTCTAGGATCTTATATTATACATCGTTATAGCTAGCTTACTATAATATAGTATATAATCGTTAAACTAATAGATAGCTAAATCGACGATATAAGTAGCGAATATCCTCTTTAGAGAGTAGATATTTATAGTATTAATCTTAAATAAATATACTTATAGTTTACTATTCGCTCTATTATAAGAAGAGGTATCTATATTATCGTATAATTAGAATTTTCTAACTATCCTAGATAAGTATATTCTTAAGGTTATTATACTATATACCTAGTTTATCTATATTGTTAATATATAGAATGAACAGGATATTAATACTAGGCTCTATAATATAGAATTATATATCTCTAATAGAGAAGGTAATATTAACTAATCTAATATTTAACGAATTTCTAATACTAAATCTTATAATAGTTTAACTCTTTATACTTTAGTCTAATCTTACGTCTAGATATATA
>LKTO01000795.1:0-18337 GCA_001399465.1 Hymenoscyphus scutula
GTGACCTCGCTTAGTAACGCAACGCATTGATCGCAACGCATTGACTTGACAGAATCCTCTAGAATGAGTAGACTAAGTATATAAGGTGGCAAGGACTCTGCTCTGGAAAGGACAATCGAATCTTCTTGTACATAGACAGCCTCTGTAGTTCAATTCAAAGTACTTGCTACAAGCCCTAACATTAGATTCGATTCTCAACACTGGAACAACGGGCCTTCACGGCAACACTGGAACACAAGAGCCTTCACGACAACACTGGAATACAAGGGCCTTCACGGCAACACTGGAACACAAGGGCTATTTACGGCAACACTAGAACTCAAGGGCTATTTACGGCAACACTAGAACATAAGGGCTATTTACGGCAACACTGGAACTCAAGGGCTATTTACGGTAACACTAGAACTCACGGGCCTTTACGACAACACTAGAACTCACGGGCCTTTACGGCAACACTAGAACTCACAGGCCATTTAACGGCATTTACGGAAGTCACGGACAATGGGAGAACCACAGGAAGGCGGTATACCAAATGAGCTACCTGCCTAGTTCTTGCAGTACGTTCAAGAGCAGCAAAGTTAGTCATCAACTACTCAAGAGAACGAAAGACTACGGTTTACAAACAAGGAAGCTCGTACACAGTTAGTCCGTAACAACAACAAACCTAGAAAATCACTTCCTCCACTACTAGAATTCTACGGAGAATCAGACAAGCTAGAAGCTTAGTTATAACAGGCACAAGCTAAAATTAAAGTCGACTATCATGGATATACAGAATATATTAAGTTTTAGGCACTTAACAGATCGTTACAGGGCAAGGCGCTTCGTAGGATGGAAGCATAGGTACGAGAACAAGGCAAGCCAGAACTAGCCAATGGCAACAACTTCCTAGACCGCATAGAGTTTGTGTTCAGAGACCCACAAGCTAAGGAAAGGGTATAACAAAAGCTAGAATCCTTCCGCCAGGGCTTAAAACCATTCTTAGAGGTCTTTACAGAATGGCAAGCCTTGCTTATGGAATCAGGAGGGGGATCATGGCCTGACGATGTAAAGAAACTATCCCTTGACCAAATACTAAGCGATAAGCTAGTTAAGGCAATGATTACAGTTTCTTCTCAACCAGATTTTGAATCCTACTACTCTATTATTAAGGAAACAGATAACCGCTTGAGAGTATATAAAGCTAGAACATACTAGCCTACAAACTAAGGAAACCCTAGAACACTATAGACCTTTTAGAAGCTATCTACGAACACTCTTTAGTAAAAACTACACAACAGAGTTACCCGTAAAGCGTCTGTAGAGGGCATGGATTGGGAACTAGTACCCGCGAGAATCTTAATAACTAGCACTTAGCGTGCTAAATAGGTACCTTAGGAAGAAAAAGATAATCGTCTCTGTACTGGTTACTATATCTGTTACAGGGCTACCGGTCATTTTACTTAAGCATGTCCGTACGAACTAGTAAGGCGGCCTGTAACAACGAATACAGCTCGTAAACAGAGGATGGAGGTTAAGGAGGTAGCACTAGAATTAGAAGAAGAGGAAGAGACTTCCTCAGACTTAGAAAACTAGAGGCTCCTGTCAGAAAGCGCTAGTAGGAGCGACAAAGAGAGTTGTTAACAATAGACACGTAGAGACAGTTTAAGAAGGAATATATAGATAAAAAACTACTTCTTGTATCAGCTTTAGTAAATAGGGTAGCTACTTCACAAGCCTTAGTAGATTCAGAGTGTTTAGTTTATAGAATTGTTTTAGACCGCTTTGTCTAACGCTACTAGCTCTCTTACGTATAAATTAAACTAAGATATTTATAGTTAGTAGAAGGAGTCTTAGAGGATGTAGTATTGCGGGCTGTATTCTTTAGCATGGATATTGGAGGGCACTAGCAGAAGCAAGTCTATGCTTATGTTGTTCTAAGAATTAAGGGTTATAAAATGATTCTAGGAAAATCATAGCTAAGGAAAGAGCGAGCATTACTTAACGCTGAAAGAGGATGCTTACGCTTTCAGGATTCTGGGTTAGAAGTTTATAGCGAACTAGAAAAGAACCTGTATTCTCACAAGCAAGTGAGTGCGGCTTCCTTTCACTTTCTTACGGGCCGAAAACGTAAGCTACAGGTCTTTACAGCAAGCCTTGCGGACATCACGAAAGCATTAGCGGAGAAAAAGTATACAGACCCGCGGACGAAGCTGCCTAGCTAGATTAGTCCTAAATTCTACCTAGTATTTAATAGAAAGGAAGTAGATAAGTTACCTATACATCGAGAAGGAACTGATCATAGTATTGAGCTTTTACAGACCGCTAGCGGGTTAGAAGAGATAGTACCATAGGGACTGCTCTACAACATGTCAAGGGACGAGCTATTAGTACTCTGTAAAACGCTTATAGAGCTACTAGATAAGGAATTCATTCGAGTAAGCAACTCTCCAGCAGCCGCGCCAGTACTCTTTGTACGGAAGCCAGGGGGGGGCCTACGGTTCTGTTACGACTACCGAGCACTGAATAAGTTAACCCGCAAGGACTGCTACCTACTACTCTTGATTTAAGAGACACTTAACTAGATTGGGAAAGCTAAGTGGTTTATAAAAATGAATGTTATTACTACTTTTTATAAGATACAGATTAAGGAAGGAGATAAGTGGAAAACTACTTTCTAGACACGCTTTAGGCTTTTTAAATGGCTTGTTACCCCTTTTGGACTTATAAATGCTCTAAGCACTTTCTAACGGTATATTAACTATACGCTTTAAGAGTTCTTAGACGACTTTGTCTCAGCATATGTCGACGACGTCTTAGTCTTTACAGACGGCACCTATGAACAGTATTACGAGCATGTCTGTAAAGTGCTACAAAGGCTTTAGGATGCTGGGCTACAGCTTGATATTGATAAGTATGAATTTGAGGTACAGTTAACAAAGTACCTTAGATTTATTATTAAAGTAGGGTAAGGTTTACGGATAGACTTGGCTAAAGTATAGGCTATTATGGATTAGGAAGTACTAACGACTGTGAAAGGCGTCCTTGGATTTCTAGGATTTACGAACTTCTACCGACGATTTATTAAGGACTTTTCACAGATTATAGCTCCTCTTTATAGACTCGTTAAGAAGGATATAACCTTCTGTTAGATAGCTGAAGCGAACGAAGGTTTTGAGCGATTAAAGTAAGCTTTTATAGAAGCTCTAGTACTGGCCTAGTTTAACCTAGATCACGAGACAGTCCTTGAAACAGACTCTTCTAGGTACTGCTCAGGGGGAGTACTCTCTTAAGTAAAGGATAGCGTGTTACGGCCCGTAGCCTTCTTCTTAAAGAAGTACACACCTACGGAGTATAACTATCCGATATATAATAAAGAGTTGTTAGCTATCATTCGATACCTCGAGGAATGGGAAGTAGAGTTAAAGAGTATAGGGCAGTTTATAGTCCTTATAGACTATAAGAATCTTGAATACTTTATAACAGTTTGTAAGCTGTCTAAAAGACAAATACGGTAGCAGTTAATACTAAGTAAGTTTAACCTAATAATCTAATACCGCCTAGGTAAGGAAGGAGGGCTGCCAGACGCGTTAACAAGGAGGGACTAGGACCTCCTAGAGAAGGGAGATGAACGGCTTAATTATAGGATAACACAACTGATTCCAGATAGAATGATTCGAGGGAATACTATACGGCTAGTATTAGTGTTAACAGAGAGACGTAGCCTTACAGGCTAGCTACGGAACCTCTAGGAAAAGGGAAAGGTATAGGACAAGGACTTTAATCGTCTTACGGACACTATTCGCTAAGGAAAAAGGGTTTTTCTAACGGACCTCGCTTCTCTAGTTAAAGTCTCTGTCTCTGACTGCTCAATCGACAAAGACGGCTCTTTACGGTTCAGGGGCAGACTATGGGTCCCAGATTACAAACTGTTACGGACAGCAATTATACAGCAAATCCACGACTCTACTCTTACGGGCCATCCTGGCAAGAATAGAACAATCGCAGTAGTCTCAAGGGAGTTCTTCTAGCCAAACTTACAGACCACTGTCAAGCAGTTTGTCCGTAATTGTGGGATTTGCGGACGTACTAAGGTCTAGAGGGACCGTAAACAAGGCTTGCTTCGTCCGTTACCTATTCCGGAACAGCAATGGCAGAAGATCTCAGTAGATTTTATTAGACCACTTCCTACGAGTAGAGGTTTCGACACAATAGCAGTTTTTACGGACCGTTTAGGCAAAGGGTTACTGCTTAAGGCTTGCAATTCAACTATATCATCAGAAGACTTTACTCGTCTATTCATCTCTTCATACTATAGCTTGCATGGACTCCCAAGAGCAATAGTATCAGACAGGGGTCTACAATTTATTGGACAAGCATAGAAGACTATCTGTAACTTTTTACGGATCGAACAACGGATCTCTATAGCCTTCCACCTACAAACGGACGGCTCAACGGAACGAGTAAATGCTAAAGTAGAGACACTCCTACGACAATAGGTTAATTCTACACAAGACGATTGGGCTAACTAGCTACCAGTAGTCCAACTAGCTCTCAACGGACGGGATTCAACATCAACGGGTGTAAGCCCTTTTCAACTTAGTCACGGCTATCCGTTACGGACCATCGACCCATTGACGGACGTCGTAACACCTGTATACGCAAAGACTCTAATCCAGAAGGGTGAAGCAATAGTAGCAAGAATCAAGGCTATCACAGAATAGGCTCAGACGTCAATGGCAAGGGCACAGCAGGACCAGGAGACTCAAGCCAATCGTTTACGGAATGTCGCCCCCTTATATAAGGTCGGGGACAAAGTCTATCTAAGCTTGCGGAATATACGGACAGAGAAGGCTAGCAAGAAACTTGACGCTCGATCCGCAAAATTTACGGTTATTGAGGTTATTAGCCCATCCGCGTACAGGCTAGATACCCCACCTGGTATTCACAACGTCTTCAATGTAGACTTGTTACGGCCAGCCGCTACGGATCCACTACCCAGTCAAATTACGGACGACGCTCAACCGCCTGTAATCTTAGTAGATGATTCTACAGAGTGGCAAATAGAGGGAATTTTGGGCCAGCGGCGGAAGAGGCTCCCAGGGAGAGGCTCTCGTACTCGTCTTAAGTATAAGGTTAAATGGACTGGCTATGCGAATCTAACATGGGAACCTGCTACTAAATTAAAGGACATAGTAGCCCTAGACACCTACCTACAAGAGTAGGGAGGGGGGTAATGTTAAGGGTTGCACCCGTAGAGTAAGTCTTGGAGTACTCCAGCGACGTGAGTACGTGACCTTGCTTAGTAACGCAACGTATTGATTGCAACGTATTGACTTGACAGAATCCTCTAGAATGAGTAGACTAAGTATATAAGGTGGCAAGGACTCTGCTCTGGAAAGGACAATCGAATCTTCTTGTACATAGACAGCCTCTGTAGTTCAATTCAAAGTACTTGCTACAAGCCCTGACAGTCCTTCGTAGTATTGTTTAAGGATAGAGTTCTCCTTATCCTCTACTTACGTTCTATACCTGCGAGCTTCTAGCTCTTTATTAAATAGATTAAATCTCTTAAGTAATACTATTTCCTTTCTAGTTATAGTAAACGCTTAATACTTTCCTAGAGAATTAGCCTTCTTATAACAGTTACTTACTCTATAGCTAGTTAGGCTATATAAAAAGTAGAGGTTCTACTCGTGTTATTAGTTTCGTTCCTTCTAGGATAGCTCTAGCCTTCTACTATATTATTATTTTAGCTAGAAGGGTTTTTATATTATAGCGTTAAGTTATATAAGATCTCTATAATCTCTTTAGTAGCTACTCTTTAAGGCTCGATATCTATAGCTACTCTTCTTTTCTAGAGTTCGTTTATAATTATAATTATTAATTTTAATAGCTTTATTAGTTAATAGATTTAACGTATCAGGGAAATTGTCTCTAGCTAGCTTATCTTTTACACTGTTCTTAAGTCCTTAGTAGAACTACTCTCTTAGAGCTTCGTTGTTCTAACCTATACGCGTAGAGTATTATTAAAACTATAATATATATTTAGCTATAGATCTATTTTACCTTAAGGCGTATAGTATATAAACTACTTTCTTCTTTATATCTACATCCTTAAATACTTAGTTTATTTCTAACTTAAATCCTTTAACATTCCTGAATAAATCCTTTATTTAGTCTATTATAGTAGTAGAGACTTTTCTATTAGTTATCCTATTAGCCTAGAAATCTTCTAGGTAAGGTTCTATCTAGTTATAGGCTACTCCTTCTAGTCGTATAGTAATCTAGATAACTTAGTCTATCTTATAGGTGAACTAACTAGTATAGAAGGAGAGGTATATAGACGCCTTTATAAGGAACTCTACGAGTTTCTTAGGTAATCTATTAAATGGTTTTAGAAGAGGAATTTTAACTTCCTCTTAAGTAGTAATAGTTAGCGCTACAGTTAGTGTAGATAGAGTTACTACTAGTATATATAGGTTTAATAAAGTAGCTAATATTATATTAATTAACTTCTAAGCTTAGGTACTTAAAGTATAACGATTCTTAAACTAACTAACTAAGGTACTAAGTATCGCTAGAGTTTATTCTTATAAAGAGGTATAATTAAGGTCTAGGTGTTTACTTAGAGGTAAACTCGTTACTTAACTATAAAGCTGTTAAGGTAGTAATAATAATATAATATTAAGTTAAGTATAAAGCTTCTATCTAATAGTAGACGTACTAGTCTTATATAGAACCTTTCTACTTATAGATCTATTCTAGACTCTAGGACCCCTTTAGATCCCTAGGGGATCCTTAGAGATCTATCACGTGATCACAACCATGTGAAATCCTTAGATCGCTTAGCTAACCTAAGCGACCTGTCTAATACTATAAGAGTATATAATAGTACTCAACCTGTTAGAGCGCCGCCTAGTCTTTACTAGTCACGTATATACGTGATTCGTAACACTTATATACTCTCTCTTCGCTAGCTCTTTCTTCGCTAGTAGAAGTCTAAGGCTCTTATCTCTCTCTACCTCTAGATAAAGCTAGATAGTAGTATATAAGTAGATATACTACTATCTACTTACCTGTATAAGGTATATACCTAGGCTCTAGTACTCTAGCTATAGACGTCTACCTAGCGCTACTTCTCTACTACTATTTATAAGAAGAAGTTCTTAAAGAAAGAGTAAGCTTACTTTAGCCTTAGACTAGAAGTCTCTATAGATAAGCTAGAAGAGAAGGAGATAGAACTCGCGGCTATATATTATAAACTACGTACTAACACGTAATAAGTAAAGACTAGGCGGCGTTCTAACAGGTTAGAATACTATTTATATATAAACCCTTAGTAAAGCACTAGTATAGTATTAAGCTATTAGTACAGGATCTTATTATATTAGTATAGATCACGTGATAGAGTCCTCACGTAATAGAGTCCTTAGAGGCTATTAGAGTCCTTAATATTTAGAACTCTCTTTAAGCGAGAGACTCTAATATAGGTAGTCCTCTTAAGCGAGGGACTCTAGTAGGGAACGAAGGTTCTATATAAGACTAGCACGTCTACTATTAGATAGAAGCTTCGTACTTAACTTAATATTATATTATTATTACTACCTTAATAGCTTTATAGTTAAGTGACAAGTTTACCTCTAAGTAAACACCTAGACCTTGATTATACCTCTTTATAAGAATAAACCCTAGCGATACTTAGTTACCTTAGTTAGTTAGTTTAAGAAACGTTATACTTTAAGTACCTAAGCTTAGAAGTTAATTAATATAATATTAGCTACTTTATCGAACCTACGTATACTAGTAGTAACTCTACCTATACTAACTATAGCGCTAACTATTACTACTTAAGAGGAAGTTAAAATCTCTCTCCTAAAACTATTCGATAGATTGCCTAAGAAACTTATAGAGTTCCTTATAAAGACATCTATATACCTCTTCTTCTATACTAGTTAGTTTACCTATAAGATAGACTAAGTTATCTAGATTACTATATAACTAAAAGAAGTAGCCTATAACTAGATAAAACCTTACCTAGAAGATTTCTAGGCTAATAGAATAACTAATAGAAAAGTCTCTACCGCTATAATAGACTAAATAAAGGATTTATTCAGGAATGTTAAAGAATTTAAGTTAGGAATAAACTAAGCATTTAAGGATATAGATATAAAGAAGAAAGTAGTTCGTACGCTATACGCCTTAAGGTAAAAGAGATCTATAGCTAAGTATACGTTATAATTTTAATAATACTCTATATATATAGACTAGAACGACGAAGCTCTAAGAGAGTAGTTCTACTAAGGACTTAAGAATAGTATAAAGGATAAGCTAGCTAGAGATAATTTCTCTAATACGTTAAATCTATTAACTAATAAAGCTATTAAAATTAATAATCGTAATTATAAACGAACTCTAGAAAAGAAGAGCAGCTATAGATATTAAGCCTTAAAGAGTAGCTACTAAAGGGATTATAGAGATCCTATATAACTCGACGCTACTATATAAAAACCTTTCTAGCTAAAACAATAATATAGTAGAAGGCTAGAGCTCTCCTAGAAGGAACGAAACTAACGACGTAAGTAGAACCTCTACTTTTCATATAGCTTAACTAGATATAGAGTAAGTAACTATTGTAAGAAGGCTAATTCTTTAGGAAAGTAATAGACATTTACTATAACTAGAAAGAAAATAGTATTACTTAAGAGATTTAACCTATCCGACGAAGAACTAGAAGCTTATAAGTATAGAATATAAGTAGAGGATAAGGAGAACTCTATCCTAGAATAATATTATAAGAGACGTTCTAAATTAGAATATAATCTACCTCTATAATATAAAGTAGAGATAATAGAGTTATTATTAGACACCTTATTAGAATTATTAGACATATCTAGTTAGAGGAATAACTAGAATAACGACTCTTAAGTAGAAGAAATATAGGCATTTATAGAATGTTTTAAACGTAGTAACTAATAGGTAGACCTTAACAGAAATAAGTTAGACTTTTAGGCCCCTTATATAACTAGAGAATAGTATCTAGAAGTACTAAAACGATTTTAAGTTTAGAATAACCTTCTAATAAGTATTATCTTTAGGAATCTTAAAAGTAACCTAGATACTATAGAAGGAAAACTAAATATATAAATAATTAAGGATATCTTTAAGTCTACTCTTAAGTTATAGAGAAAAAGAGATTAACCTTTTACTTAACTATAAGTAGAAGAATACTAGGCTCTAGAAGTTATATTAGAAGATATAATTATATAGTAGTATTACTATCTAAAGCCTATATTAGACTAGGAATTAGAGAAATAGTTTACTAGTAATAAACCTAACTATAGCTAAGCTATAGAATAGTAAATAGTCTATAGAGTATTAGAAAGTAACTCCTAGTAAGTAAAACTCTACTCTTAGAGGAACAACCTCTAAGTAGTAGAAATTAGTAAGAGAGAGCGTAGTTTCGTAGTCTATGTTACTAGACAGGAAATCTATACTATGTTAGAAGACTACTAGTTAATAATAACTACGAGAATTAGAGGACAGGAACTCTAGGTTATAATTGACTTAGAAGCGATAGATAACTTTCTTTCTCTATTAGCTCTTAAGAGACTAAACGTCTCTATTAAGAAGATAGGACTATACTGCCTAGGTATAGTTAATAGAATAGACGTAGTATATTAAAACAGAGTTATTAATTAGTAAACTATTCTAATATAAATTACTATCGAAGGATACTACTTAGATATATAATTTAATATTATAGTAATTAGAAGCTAAGATGTAATACTTAGTATACTATAGATTAGAGAATATAATCTAGATATTAACTAGAAAGCCTAAATAATAACTTTCAGCTAATATAACTATAAAGGATCGTAGCCTTAACTATATAGCTAGAACGAGGTTAGCGCTACCTCTTCTAAGGCGCTAGAACACCTTACCGAGAGTCCTCTATAGGTTAGTAAGAAAGCTAATAATATTATATCTATATAGTATAGAGAATTCGCAGAATTATTTAAGAACCTAGAGGACTTATAAGCCTTACTAGAGCATCGTCTATAGGATTATAAGATTAAATTAAAAGAGAGTTATAACCTTAAGAAATAGAAAATATAGCCTTATAGTTAGATTAAGCTATAATACTTTAAGAGCTATATTATTAAAGGTTTAAAGAAAGGTTATATTTAGAGATCTAAATCACCTATTCTATTAAATATGTTAGTTGTTAGTAAGAAGGACGACCTAACAGGTCGAGTCTACGTCGACTACTAAGATGTAAATAACGTAATAATTAAGGACGCTTACCTACTACTAGAAGGATAATATCTACTAGATAGAATTAGCTCTACTAAGATATTTATAAAACTTAACTAATAGAACGCTTATGCCTTAATTAGAATTAAGGCAGGCGATGAGTAGAAAACTACTTTTAGATTACTCTTAAGACTCTATAAGTATATAGTAATACTATTTAGATTAGCTACTATACTAGTAACCTACTAGAGGTAGAATAATAACATTCTAGAAGGTCTTCTAGAGGTAACAGTTATTTGTTACCTAGACGACATTCTAATCTACTTAGATAAAGTAGAAGAATATAAGAGCTATATATATAAGGTTATAAAAAGACTTACTATAGTAAACTCTTGTCTTAAGTTGTTAAAATATAAGTTTAGAGTAACTTATACTAAGTTTCTAGGCTAGATAATATCTCTAGAGAGAATAGAAATTAACCTAGATAAGATAAGAGACGTTATTAACTAGGAATTACTAAAAAACATTAAAGACATTTAACACTTCTAGAGATTCGCTAACTTCTATCGTTAGTTTATAGTAGACTATACTAGAATATTAAAACTAATAACGAACCTTATATATAAAGGAGTACCTTTTATATAGAACGAGATCGTAGAGACAGCCTTTTAAATAATAAAGAAACACTTTACTAAGGAACTAATCCTATATAGCTATAATCTAGAGAAACCGAGTACTATAGAAACAGACTTATCAGGTATAGTAATAGACGCTATATACCTATAACTAGATGAAAACAGAAAATTAATACCTGTAGCCTACTACTCTAGAATGCTAGACCTAGTATAGTAGAACTATACTATATTCGAGAAGGAACTACTCACTATAGTCTTTACTTTAGAATATTAGAAAATCTACCTCTAAGAAACGAAGTATTAGGTGACAGTTCTTACTAATCACGCTAACCTTTAGACCTTTACTACTACTAAGGAACTTATAAGTAAACGCCTTACTAGATAGTTAGAAACTCTATCGTACTATAACATTATTATCTAATATATTATAGGAACTATAAACCTAAGAGCCGACGCTCTTAGTTATAAACTAGGCTATAAGGAAGCTAGAGAATATATAAGGCTAGTAATATTAAAAGAGCTACCTAATAGAGACTTAGCTCTAATAGTTTACTAAATTATAGCTATATAGATAGTAGATCTATAGCTAGATATAATCTAGAATATATATAAAGGAAAGAACTAGTACTATAATAGGAAATTATAGGTTCTAAAAGAATATATAAAGTAGTTTATTAGTAAGTACTATTTAGTACTCGCTTATAGATATTAAGAAATAAGAAGGACTACTTAGTAGATTAAATAATACTACTTTATAGATTATCTACTAGTAATTGTTAAGGACGTAATAAAGAAGTATAATACCTATACCTAGAATAAGGCTTTACGCTAGCTACTATATAGATAGATAAGTACTACTTCTATTCTATAGATACCTTAGAAATCAGTCTTCTAGAATTTTATTATTAAGCTACTAAAATCTAGAGACCCTATAACAGGAGTTAAATACGACTTAATCCTAGTTATTATAGAAAGACTTACTAAATATATAATACTAATACTATATATAGAGTCTAGTATAGTAGAACATCTAGTATTTGTATACTTAAGAGACGTAATCTTAAGGTACGGAATATTAATAGAGATACTCTTAGATAGAGATAAGCTCTTTACCTCGAAGTTCTAGACCGCTCTTATAGAGCGATTAGGTATAAAAAGAAAGCTTTCGATAGCTTTCTACCTCTAGACTAATAGAGAGAACGAATATATAAATCAAGTAGTTGAAATATACCTTTATTACTATATAAACTACTAGTAGAACAACTAGGTAGAACTATTACCTTTAGCTTAGTTTATATATAATAGCTTAACTATAGAAACAACACTTATATTACTATTCTACGCTAACTTTAGGTATGAATTACTAGTATATAATAGACTAATAAAAACAACAAGTAATAACTAGTTAGCTTAAGTGTTAACCTTAAAGATTAAAGGCTTATATAAGGAACTTGTAGAAGACCTATAGTTTATAGTAGAGCGTAATATATACTACTATAATAAACGACGTAGTTAGGAGCTAACACTAAAAGAGAGAAATAAAGTCTACTTATAGTAGAAAAACATTGATATAAAGAGACTAAGTAGAAAGCTAGACTATATATATATTAGACCGTTTAAAATCAAGTAAGTAAAAGAACCTTTGAATTATAAACTAGCTCTACTAAAAATAATAAACATCTTTCTAGTATTCTATATCTTGCTTCTTAGACTAGTACTACTAGGAGTACTACTAGCTCTACTTATAGAAATCTAACTAGTTAACCTAAATGCTAAGTATAAGGTTAAGAAGATTCTTAACTATAGACTTATTAGAGGAAAGATTAAGTATTTAATTAAATAGTTAGACTATCTATATTTAGAGAACACTTAGAAACTAAAAGGGAATATTAGCTAGTACTCGGCAGAACTTAAGGAGTTCTATTCCTAAAACCTAAGTCTGCCTACAGCGTGTAGTTAACAGGAAAAGCCTTAAAGAAACTAGGGTTAAGACCTAGGTCGGGAATCGAGTTAGATGTAGTAGGGGTATAGAAGGCGGCTAGCCGAGCGGTCTCTGCCTCTTACTTCTCCTTATCCTTCTATTCCTTCTATTAACTCTTTTCTAATTCCTCTGCGGCATTAAGTTTATTAATAAATTTAAGTCCCTGACAGGCTATTTCCTTACGACGCTTCTAGATAAATTTCTACTACTTTCGTAGCCGAAGGATCTTAGCTATAGTGGCCTCCTCTTTATCTTATAGACGCTCCTCCTAAGCATCTAGAGATTCCTACTCTTTTTCGGTAGGGACACTCTTATCCTAGGAATCACTACCTCTATTACATTTCAACTTTATATAAACGTATTTAGCGTAACAGCTAGATTAGGATTCGTCTATAAGACACCGCCGGCCTTGCGAGGAGTATCGGGAACAGGCTATAACTTTGTGTTAGGTGCTTTTAATGTTATTAGTAAGTTAAAACCTTTCTTTCTTCTTTTTATAAGTATCTACTTATAGTATTGTTAAAAACATTATAACAGGAGAGGGCTGCTAGCCTTCTGACGACATTTCCTAGGTTGTACTTAAGTGTAGAGACACGCTAGGCTAAGAAGGGGATAGTATCACGAATTACGTATACATGTAACTAGTGAAGACTAGGCGGCGCCCTAACAGGTTAAGCACTATTATATACTCTTATAGCATTAGATAGGTCGCTTAGGTTAGCTAAGCGATCTAAGGATTTCACGTAACTATAGTTACGTGATAGATCTCTAGAGATCCTCTAGGGATCTAAAAGGGTTCTAGGATCTAGGTTGGATCCGCGAGCAGGAAGGTTCTATATAAGACTAGTACGTCTACTATTAGATAGAAGCTTTGTACTTAACTTAATATTATATTATTATTACTACCTTAACAGCTTTATAGTTAAGTAACGAGTTTACCTCTAAGTAAACACCTAGCTCTTAATTATACCTCTTTATAAGAATAAAACCTAGCGATACTTAGTACCTTAGTTAGTTAGTTTAAGAATCGTTATATAAGTCTAGAAAGTAATTAGTAACTAAACAAGTAACGATACTATATACTATTATCTCCTTAAATATAATATTATTAATTAGTATACTAAACGACGTCTCTTTCTTTTAGAAGAAGTAGTAGCTAAATATTATAAACTATATACTAATATATAATAAGTAAAGACTAGGCGGCGTTCTAATAGGTTAGAATACTATTTATATATAAACCCTTAGTAAAGTACTAGTACGACATTAAGCTATTAGTATAGAATCTTATTATATTAGTACGGATCACGTGATAGAGTCCTCACGTGATAGAGTCCTTAGAGGCTATTAGAGTCCTTAATATTTAGAACTCTCTTTAAGCAAGAGACTCTAATATAGGTAGTTCTCTTAAGCGAGAGACTCTAGTAGGGAACGAAGGTTCTATATAAGACTAGTACATCTACCTTTAGATAGAAGCTTTATACTTAACTTAATATTATATTATTATTACTACCTTGACAGCTTTATAGTTAAGTAACGAGTTTATCTCTAAGTAAACATCTAGACCTTAATTATATCTCTTTATAAGAATAAAACCTAGCGATACTTAGTACCTTAGTTAGTTAGTTTAAGAATCGTTATACTTTAAGTACCTAAGCTTAGAAGTTAATTAATATAATGTTAGCTACTTTATTAACTCTATATATACTAGTAGTAACTCTACCTATACTAACTATAGCGCTAACTATTACTACTTAAGAGGAAGTTAAAATTCCTCTTCTAAAACTATTTAATAGATCGCCTAAGAAACTCGCGGAGTTCCTTATAAAGGTATCTATGTATCTCTCCTTCTATACTAGTTAGTTTACCTATAAGATAGACTAAGTTATCTAGATTACTATACGACTAGAAGGAGTAGCCTACAACTAGATAGAACCTTACCTAGAAGATTTCTAGGCTAATAGAATAATCGATAGAAAGGTCTCTATATCTATAATAGACTAGATAAAGGACTTGTTTAGAAATGTTAAGAGATTTAAGTTAGAAATAAACTAAGTGTTTAAAGATATAGATATAAAGAAGAAAGCAGTTTATATACTATACGCCTTAAAGTAATAGAGATCTATAGTTAAATATACGTTATAGTTTTAATAATACTCTACATATATAGGCTAGAACGACGAAGCTCTAAGAGAGTAATTCTACTATAGACTTAAGGACAGTATAAAGGATAAGCTAGCTAGAGATAATTTCTCTAATATATTAAATCTATTAACTAATAAAGCTATTAAAATTAATAATCGTAATTATAAACGAATACTAGAAAAGAAGAGTAGCTATAGATATCGAGCCTCGAAGAGTAGCTAATAAAGAGATTATAGAGATTCTATATAACTCGACGCTACTATATAAAAGCCTTTCTAGCTAAAGTAATAATATAGAGGAAGGCTAGAGCTCTTCTAGAAGAAACGAAACTAACAACGCGAGTAGAACCTCTACTTTTTATATAGCCTGACTAGCTATAGAGTAAGTGACTATTATAAGAAGGCTAATTTCTTAGAAAAGTATTAAGTATTTACTATAACTAGAAAGGAAATAGTATTACTTAAGAGATTCGACCTATCTAATAAAGAGCTAGAAGCTCGCGGGTATAGAACGTAAGTTGAGGATATAGAGAACTCTATCCTTAAACAATACTACGAGGAACGTTCTAAATCAGAGTATAATCTGCCTCTATAACGCGAAGTAGAGACAGCGGAGTTATCCTTAGTCTTATCGCTAGAATTAATAGGCTTGTCTAGTTAAGGAAATAACTAGGACGACAACCCTTAGGTAGAAGAAACATAGGCATTTATAGGAAGCTTTAACCGCGGTAACTAATAGGTAGACCTCAACGAAAACAAATCAGACTTTTAGGCCTCTCACGTAACTAGAGGACAGGCTCTAGAAGCGCTAGGACGATTTCGAGTTTAGGACAACCTCCTAATAAGTATTATCTTTAGAAATCTCGAAAGCAACCTAGATACTATAGAAGGAAAACTAAACGTATAGACTATTAAGGACGCCTTTGAATCTACACTTAAGTTATAGAAGATAAGAGATTAACCTTTTACTTAACTATAAGTAGAAGAACGCTAGACTCTAGAAGTTATATTAGGAGACGTGATTATATAGTAGTGTTACTACCTAGAACCTACCTTAGACTAGGAATTAGAGAAATGGTTTACTAGTAATAAACCTAACTATAGCTAAATAATAGAGTAGTAAATAGTCTATAGAGTAATAGAGAGCGACTTCTAGTAAGTAACACTCTATCTATAGAGGAATAACTCTTAGAGAAGAGAAATTAGTAGAAGAGAGTATAGTTTCGTAGTCTATATAAATAGACAGGAAATCTATACTACGTTAGAAGAACACTAGTTTATATTAACTATAAAAATTAGAGGAAAGGAACTCTAGGTTATAATTAACTTAGAAGCGATAGGTAACTTCCTTTCGCCCTTAGCTCTTAAGAGGCTAAACGTCTCTATTAAGAAGACAGGACTATACTAACTAGGTATAGTTAATAGAATAGACGTAGTATATTAATAAGAAGTTATTAATTAGTAAACTATTCTAATATAAGTTACTATTAAAGAATACTACTTAGATATATAATTTAATATTATAGCGATTAGTAGCTATAATATAATACTTAGTATACTATAGATTAGCGAATATAATCTAGATATTAACTAGAAAGCTTAAATAATAACTTTTAGCTAATATAACTACGAAGGATTATAGCCTTGACTATATAGCTAGAACAAGGTTAGCGCTACCTCTTCTAAGGCGCTAGGACACCTTGCTAAGAGTCCTCTACAGGTTAGTAAGAAAGCTAATAACATTATACCTATATAGTATAGAGAATTCGCAGAATTATTTAAGAACCTAGAGGACTTACGAGCTCTACTAGAACATTATCTATAGGATTATAAGATTAAATTAAAAGAGGGTTATAACCTTAAGAAACAGAAAATATAGCCTTATAGTTAGATTAAGCTATAACGCTTTAAGAGCTATATTGTTAAAGGTTTAAAGAAAGGTTATATTTAGAGATCTAAATCACCTGTTCTATTAAACATATTAGTCGTTAGTAAGAAGGACGACCTAACTAGTCGAGTCTATATCGACTACTAAGATATAAATAATATAACAATTAAGGACGCTTACCTACTACTAGAAGGATAATATCTACTAGATAGAATTAGCTCTACTAAGATATTTATAAAACTTAACTAACAGAACGCTTATGCCTTAATTAGAATTAAGGTAGGCGACGAGTAGAAAACTATATTTAGATTACCTTTAGAACTATACAAGTATATAGTAATACTATTTAGATTAGCTACCGCGCTAGTAACCTACTAGAGGCAGAATAACAATATTCTAGAAGGTCTTCTAGAGGTAACGGTTATTTATTACCTAGATGACATTCTAATCTACTTAGATAAAGTAGAGGAACACGAGAGTTATATACGTAAGGTTATAAAAAGACTTACTATAGTGAACTCTTGTCTTAAGCTATTAAAATACGAGTTTAGAGTAACTCGTACTAAGTTCCTAGGCTAGATAATATCTCTAGAACGAATGGAAATTAACCTAGATAAAATAAGAGACGTTATTAACTAGGAATTACTAAAAAACGTTAAAGATATTTAATACTTCTAGAGATTTACTAACTTCTACTATTAGTTTATAGTAGACTATACTAGAATATTAAAACTAATAACGAACCTTATATGTAAAGGAGTACCTTTTATATAGAACGAGATTATAGAGATAGCCTTTTAGATAATAAAGAAACGCTTTACTAAGAAACTAATCCTATATAGCTATAACCTAGAGAAACCGAGTACTATAGAAACAGACTTATTAGGTATAGTAATAGATGCTATATACCTATAACTAGACGAAAACAGGAAATTAATACCTATAGCCTACTACTCTAGAACGCTAGACCTAGTATAGTAGAACTATACTATATTCGAGAAGGAACTACTTACTATAGTCTTTACTTTAGAGCATTAGAAAATCTATCTCTAAGGAATAAAGTATTAGGTGACAGTCCTTATAGACTACGCTAACCTTCGAACCTTTACTACTACTAAGGAACTTACGAGTAAGCGTCTTACTAGATGGTTAGAAACTCTATTATACTATAATATAGTTATCTAATATGTTACAGGAATAATAAACCTAAGAGTAGACGCTCTTAGTTATAAACTAGGCTACGAAGAAGCTAGAGAATATACAAGGCTAGTAATATTAAAAGAGCTACCTAATAGAGACTTAGCTCTAATAGTTTATTAAATTATAGCTATATAGATAGTAGATCTATAGCTAGATGTAATCTAGAATATATATAAAGAAAAGAACTAGTACTATAATAGGAAATTATAGGTTCTAAAAGAATATATAAAGTAGTTTATTAGTAAGTACTATT
>LKTO01000796.1:0-18281 GCA_001399465.1 Hymenoscyphus scutula
GCCTTGTACAGAAAACCATGGGTTTTGCTGGCGATATGGACAATATGGGCGGCTTCCGTGTCTGCCATGTCCGAGGCGCGGATTGCAGAGTTAAGGCAGGAAACATAGTGGGAGAGGAATCCTGCATCGCAGAGAACGATGATGGGAGCCGACCCTAAGGACGCGCCCGCCTCTCCCCCCCCCCCCCTCTCCTCCCCCCAACCAACAACAGCAACAACCCTCACCCTAACCACCCTGAAAATCTACACAGCACACCCCCCCGAGGGAGATGTATTGTGCGTAGCTTCCTAGGTGGGAGGCTAGTACTCTGTCGCCTGGGGAGAAGTGGGAGGGGGGCGGGGTAGTGGGTGTGGTGGGTGTGGTTGTTTTGGTGGGTGCCTTTTGCCTTGTGGTGTTAGTAGGTTGTTTTTGGGTGTGGGGATGGGGTATTGGGTGGTTGTGTGGGGGGAGGATGTTAGTTGAGGGGGTTGGGATGGAATTGTGGTTTGGGGGATGGATTTTAGGGTCTGCGTTGTTTATTTTAAGTCGTAGAGAGAGAATAAGAGGCTAGTAGCAGAAATGCCAGAAGCTCGATTGGGACCAGATCAACATCTCTCTTGACTTATAATGTAGTATGAACTTCGCATCTTGCGACTATTCATCCCTGGCTAGATGTATTGAAAAAGACGACATGAGTAACGGAATGAATGATTTTAGTCTGAGGCACTTGCCCCTTGTACAATTCTCCCAGCACTTCTTGGATAATAGAAGTACATTGTTCAAGCCTTATTGTACCTTGTAGAGTAACTGAGACTCATTGATGAACAATGAGGGTATAACGTTCATGTACCCTGCGATTGACCAAACAGACTTCTAGGTATACCGCTTCTGAATGGACGAAGGACAAAACATGACAATTAAACTCTCAAACTCTAAAATAACACAAACAAAACACCTCGTCCTGCACACACCACACAGAAACAAAACAAACACCCCCACCAAAATACAAAATCCCAATTCTCAACTCATATATAACAAACCCACATAACTAACACCAGCAGTAAAGATCTTGACAAGCACCTCCCCCTCCTTCGGTTGCGGTACAGAAACGTCTGAGACTTGAATCTCATCGTAACTCTGGACATATTTAGTATTACAACATGTGAAATTGGCCCACATAAGGGCTTATATGATCTTACATCAACAGATTTATCATTATATATCGCTTTCATGACTTGAATTTCAGAAGGAGGTAAGAAAGAGGGTAATGGAATGGTGATGAGGTGATGAAAGTCCAGTTGTATTGAGGGGAAGAGGAGCTTGTAGCTTCCGAATACCGAGTTTTTTGGAATTAGTCCGACGGAATTGAATTTAACTCTTTGTACAAGTATCAGGAAATCGACGTAATAAATTTCAGCATATAAATAATAGTATCGGATGGCATTGAAATTGAGTACTCCACTCATTCGTATACTTTATTTTGACTTTGAAAATCCAGTCCCTTGATTCTCCCGAGAACTCTGGAATATGTCTGATCTGTGTGAACTGGATTGCTTACTTCTTTCGCCCGAATGAAGCAAACAAAAAGTAGGAATTTGCCTAATCGATCAGGTGTGTAAACTTCAAATGCAACAGATCTCCGAATCGGGCTTCGCAAATGCAAGTGGGGGAATTTGCACTCGAAATTCTCGCACAGATGTTTGATACAGGATCTAGTTGTCTCTCAGTAGCAGAAATGGGAAAAATTGCACTTATAAACTTCAAGCTCGGCAAAATGCTGCAAGAAGCCAGAACCCACCCAAGACAAACAATACGAAAACAAGAGTTTTTTACCATTATTTGGCTCATAAGTGGCGTTGAATTAATTCTTGCGTAACCCGGTTCTCGGGGCAAAAGGTCATATCACCACGGTAGACAGCGTTGCTTTCCCCCAACGAATCACAAGTCGGCGTGTGGCGAGGGTATGGAGAGGGGAGAGATGCAGGACCCCGCATTTCCAAAGTGCAAGGCGGATGTAGATGTCCATACTTGGGAACTATTGTCTTCGAGATGGCGAACGGCAGTTCTCTTGAGATGTCCTGTGAGTTGAACGGGGGAGGTTATACATAGACGACGTGTGTAACCGTGAACTTCTCCAGGATGTGGCAAGCCAAGCCACGGGGATTGTGGAGAAGGTATGCCGAATGCAATACTTTTTTGTCGAGATGCAAAACAGCTGTTGCATTGCATGCTGTTGAGAGAAGTAGGGGACGAAGGTCTAACCGAACAGCTCAAGGAAAACTGGTGAACGTGTCGGATTCTGGGCTTTACCGGCATGTTTTCCCTCCCATTTACCCCTTTTCTTTTCGATGGTACTCTCTTGTCCAAGTACGGCTGGATCGATGCTCAGTGTGTTGGACATGTTGGCGGTGCCCAGCATGCTGAGGGATTGATGATTGGGAATAACAGCGAGGTCCACGAGGCAGTCGTCCACTCCCTTTAACCGAGATGGTGTCTTCATCTATTCCCAACTCCTGATCTACGTCGGTAAAATCTAGGTATGTTTGAGAGTGCTGGAGGTGGAGTGCATGTGAATTGATATTGACGTAGATAGAGTGTTCGTCGGAATCGAGTGCACTTTCGAGTATTACAGGCACTTACAGGCAACACTGCATTTCTGCTAGATGTGTAGTACAATGCTACTCGACTTTTCCCTCCACAGCCTTTGGCATTGGCGTCCTCTGGGTTCAGGCAATCAGTAGCCACGCAATAATCAATCATGAGCCTTGATTGCTCTCCCGTCTCTTCCGGACATCATTCTCAACAATGCTGTGCCGGTTGACACGCCACCTGAGGGGGTTGTCGATGCTGCAAGTAAGACTCCAGGGAGGGGAGGGAGCCAGCCAGCGGCTGCAATAGGTACGAATTCTCATATGAGAGTCCGCGATGCATAGATACGATATCCATTATCCATTGCAATCGTGGGGTGAAATGCGTGTGCACTGCAGGAAGGAGGCGAGGGATAAGGCAGTTTGCATTTAAAGCTGTCTCCCGTTCTGCATTTTGCATTCAGCAATGAACTGTGCAGCACCTCGCACCTAGCACATGCTAAGTATGCTTTGTTTTCCCTGGATTTGCCTAGCTGGGTATCGTATTGATATTGAAGAGGCGAGTAATATCCTAGTAAGAGGTAGTTGGGCGGCTCTACTCATACACCTGTTTCTTACACTGCATCCATGCCCGAGTAGTTTTGACGTGCTTTGAGTAGAGATGGCGTTAGTTTTTTCTCTAATCAACCACCTACCTAACTGGTGATATTTTGGTCTCCCTCCAAACCACCACACGTTGCAACGTCGTAGATTCTCGTCTAAACTCCGAGGGTCTCCTCCTCCTCTCCCACTGCCACGGTGGTGGTACACTGATTTGGGTATCTTGGCGGCCGGACTTTGAATCAAATAGAGGTTGGATGGAGACGGGCGGAACGGCATGAGCAGCAGGGCAATTATTTTGGGATTATTGGAGGGGGAGAGGAGGTGATTATAGACGATGGTTGGCCGTCTACAGTTAAGCACCTGCATCACGAGTGACCATCGATGCTCCAGGCCAGACAAAACCAATGCTTCAGCACGGCACAGTCCAAAAGAGGCGTCAGCTCCAACTCCAACTCCAAGCTGGCTCACCCGCTGCTCATCCATGTAACCACGAGGATTCCACGGGCTCTCTTTGATCAGTGCGAACCTGGAAGCAATCTAGTGTAGTTTTTTGCCTACTACTCTACCTTGTCTAACACCTAGTAGCTAGACAATGTTTATATATAGAAGTGATTAACTACCTAGATAATATTTAATAAATTTAATCTCTATAACTCCTTTTATCGAACTAGTTTAATAAATAATAATAAATTAGTAGCTTAGTATTAACTATAATATATAAAATTTTACTTTTATATATTTATCTAAAATAATAAGTAAATTAAATAAAAAAATGTTAGATAAAAACAAGTAGTATTAATTCCTTTTATATCTCTATATTATTTTACACTTTTAGTATTCACTAGAACATAAACTTGACTGCCGCTTTTACATCCCTTCTTGTGCCTTAATGCCTGAGGCCACAATATGCACGGTCCAAGTACCCCAAGGTCGCTGCTGCTATTGCGGCTTATCGTCACTGAAGCTGTCCAAGACCAAGCTCCAAGCATATCAACACAACCAAGCTCACCCTCACTAACTCAATTCCCAACTCCCCAAACCCACACAACCTAACCCATCATGTCACAATCCCACGCCCTATCCGACGACCAGGCAAGAACCCCCCCCCCTCAAAGCAAAGTCCCGCCCTCAAGTCAACTAACCAAGCTCTCCCCCACAGGTCGGACAAGAGCTCAAAAAGATGACCGCCTTCATCAAACAAGAAGCCCACGAAAAAGCCCGCGAGATCCAAATCAAAGCCGACGAAGAATTCGCCATCGAGAAATCCAAGCTCGTCCGCCAAGAAACCTCGTCCATCGACACGACCTACGAGAAGAAATTCAAGGCCGCCCAGATGTCGCAGCAGATCACCCGCTCCACCGTCGCCAACAAGACCCGTCTCAAGGTCCTCTCCGCCCGTCAGGAACTCCTAGATGGTATCTTTGAGCAAGCGGAGAAGAAATTGGGTGAGGCGACGAAGGATAAGAAGAAGTATACGGAGATTCTGAAGAATTTGATGTTGGAGGGTTTTTATGCTTTGAATGAGAACAAGGTGCAGATTCGTGCTAGGAAGACGGATTATGAACTTGTGAAGAAGGCTATTGATTTGGCTGCTAAGGAGTATAAGGAGAAGACGAAGAAGGATATTTCGGCGACGATTGATGAGGCTAAACCACAACCGGAAGGATGGTGAGTTGTTTTGTTTACTCTCCTATCCCCCTGGAGGATTGTTGGCTTGTGGTACCTTGTGCTAATTCTTGTGACAGTGCTGGTGGTCTCTCAATTGTGGGTGGTGGTGGAAAGATTGATATTGATAATACCTTCGAAGAGCGACTTAAGTTGCTCCAAGACAACGCTTTACCTGCAGTACGAACCACATTGTTTGGCAAGAACGAGAACCGAAGATTTTATGATTAGGTTGAGGATGGTTAAGTTTAGGGTCACTTGGAAGAGGGGCATACCACACATTATTGTATTGTTGGAGTCTATTAAAGCCGGTAGACGGTGTATGATAAATTGGAAGCTCATGAGCTTCATCCTTGAGCATTAAAACTTCATCAAAATTGGAAGCTGCCTCTCGATGCTCATTTGCAAAATCCGAACCTCATTGCCCACCACTGCCATTGAGTTTGTTTCCCTTGCCCCTCGCTAAAAATGCACTCATCCCATTCTTTTCCTTTGTGAGGTTCTCACTCTTCACCTGAGGATTATCAAAATGGGTAAGCTTTGGTTTTGTTCTCGTCCTCAAAGTATCCGAAAATCGCTGACTGACAAGCTCCAAAGTCTCCTTGGCCTCAATTCTTGATATAAACGCAGCTCCAGGATTTCCAATACTTCTCATCACTTTCCTCACCGCGCCGACTAAAGCATCAACATCTTCGTCAAACTGCCGAGCAACATCACTATTAGTGAGGTCAAACTTAGCAGAGCGACCATCATCCACAGCTATGTCCAACAGAGCCACAAGAGCTGTCAGTTCATGGTAATCAGTCTCCGAATTCGCAACAAAATCTCGTCCTCCAAGTCGATCAATGAATTCATTGATGTCAGTTGATTCGTGGGGATGAATTTTGGAGTAAGAATCATCATTAAAACAAGAACAGAGAGCTAGTCGTCTTCGAAGGTCATGTGTTCTAGGGGATGTAGAAGGGATTGTTAATGCAATCTGCAAACGGAGAGATGCGGATTCAACCGCGTCGAAGATAGCTTTGCAGATGATGATACACTTTTAGCCTAGTTAGTAGATTATAAAAGACAAAAATGACAGGTGAGAATCTTACACAAAATTCCCAATCATCCCCTCGTACGTATTTGCAGAGTCTCCTGATTGTTGCTTGTAGTAGGTCAAGGACGTCAACATTCTTGTACACGATTTGATCCGCACTCATACGCAGTAGCAAACATATAAGATATCGTCTGCTCTCTTTTTCCAAAGAATCCGCGGCGTGTTGATAAAACCGAATGAGAGAACAAAGAGGTGCCCAATCGTGGTCAATAACAGAATCGGCGACAGGGATCACATTTGGTTTGATCTTAGCCGTGATTTTGGTAGCTGTTGATGTTCCGCCAATTTTTTGGAAAGTCTCTTCGATGAGCTTTGGAGATACGAGCTTTTGAATTTGCTTTGTGGACTCTCCCAGTGTATTGAAGTACGAAGTCCGAAGTACGCTCTCCGATTCATGGCATGCCTCATCAAGTATCCACAAGAAAATTTCATCGGGTAGCAATTTTCCAAACGACACCATATCTTCGGCAAAGCCAGAGATAAATGTTTGATTCCGCGTGTTGGGTTTGCTTAGCTCCGCCTTCCAATCTTTGGGTACCGCCTTGGATGGGAATGGTTGCCTCTCGGATCTCGAGGAACTTTCGGTGTCGAAGAAGTGCCAACATCTGTTTACACTTGTTGCCTCGGTTCTCATCAGAGCACGTTGAACCTTTTGCATTCCCCCGTCTTCCTTTCCAGCAACGACTGATTCCAATAACGCACCATGAGCGAGCTTTGAGGTATCAAGTTGATTTCCTACCTCTGTATCTCGCTCCTCTGGAGGAGCCATCATGGCTTTAATTCTCTTGGAGCTAGCTTCAGTGGCTACATCGTTCTCGGCTTCCCTGACCAAATCTTTCAAGTTAAACTTGTACTTGGGTTGCACCGTCAATGGAGACTTGGGAAAGTTTGGCGCTTTCCTGACTCTTTGGGCCTTTGGAGTGCTTGGCGTGGCTTTGTTGGCAGTTGTAGGAGGGCTAACCTTCTGTGGGGGTTTTTTGAAAATCTCTGAAAGTGGCTCGAGGGAAGAGTCGGAATCCTCGTTGTCTTCGTAGTCCTCCTCCTCGCCATCTGAGCTTATGATCTTGGATATTCCGGAACTTGAATTAACAACTCCAGCTGGGGTTGCGGAAATCATGGCGTCACTACTTGGTGGAGGTGGTGAAAGACTTGAGGTTGGGCCTTGCGCGATGGATGATAATGGGTGACTGGAATTTACCGTTGCAGTAGTCTCTAGTGCCGATGCATTGGAATTCGATGTCGCGGAGATTGCTTGACGTGAGGGGGATGAAGTAGGGGGAGTGGTTGTCTTTACGGGCTGCCTTGGGGTAAAAAAGTTTCGTATCGACTGATTGGTATGTACCATGACCGAACAAAGGAACTTAGAAACCTTTTGGTTTCCAAGTTTGGAGCGCGTTATAGAAGTGGGGAGATAAGGTATGGATGGTTGTCGAGGCTGGTACCCTCGACGCGGTTCTATCAAAGAGAATGGAAGGGGCGATGCCACGCGGTCACGTGAAGAGCATCATGTAAAAGCAGCAGTCGACCTATTAAAGTACGGAGTCTAATTTAAATAGTTACTTTTTAGGTAATTAGACACTCAAGACTACTTGTTTAGGTTGTTATATAATTATTAAGTCTAAGATAAATATATTTCCTAGATTATTATAGACTAGTCTACTAGTAGCTCTTTATATATATATAGTAGTTAATAAAAGCTATAAGAAACTATATATAAATATCTAGCCGTTGTTTTAGAGTTATTAGGTACTTAGGTACTTATAGCTACTTGAGATATAAATAAGCAATTACCTAGGTAGCGTGTTCCCGTAAGTGTACAGTAGTAGTAGTACTACCCCTCCCCTGGAGGGCTGCCGTGGAACGTGCTTTGCTGCGGCGATGTCGGATTGAAGCTCCCACGCCATGCATGATGCGTTGAGCCATGCTCTACTCCAGCATCCATGCTCTGTCTAGGTAGTTTGACGGTACAGTACAGCTAACTACCTAGGGCTAAGCTCTCTTACAAAAAAAAATTCCCCCATTAACCTTATCCCAGCATTGTTCTTCTCTCCGCCTGACATCAACCTTGCTGACCCATTCTCCTTTAATCAATAGAGCTGCTCCCGTCGAGCTCCATATGGCTCCCCCGTCACCCCACAGCTGGCGTGCACTGCATCTATATAAACACTCGCCCCCTCGAAACACATAACACCTGCCCAAATTGAATCTGCCGACTTCTCCTACTTCTCCTACTCCTCGTCCGGAGAGATCTTCAAACGTGCCGCAGTCAGGAGAGCAGTAGATGTGTTGCGTGTTACGTGTTGCCCATTGGGTCTGAAGTCTGAATGTGCCAATGAGAGGAGGGGCATCAACAACGAATTGGTTCAACACTAGTTGTCTTTGTAACTGCGCCTTCCACTATCATCATCCTTAGCCTACACGCCCCTCGCTCGCAAGTCGAATTCGTCCTTCTCGTCCTTCTGGTCCTTCCAGCTTTCTCCAATTCGAACCTGGTGCTCATCAACATCCACTCACGGTGCTAGACCGGCAAGCCCCTGTACGTACGACGACGACGCATCAACCTCCAGCCTAAGGTATCCCAGCTCCACAAAGCCAGAAACTGGAGTGCAAATCGGTGGTACTCGAGTACGCTAGAGGTCGAAGTGCACTCGGTGCTGGGTACAGGAGGAGCTACAGTACAGGTGGTAGCCGATTATTTCACCCCCCTCAGTAACTGCCGCAGCGCATGGACCGACCACATAAGGAAGGTTGCTGAGAATCAGAGAGCGTGAGCGTGGTGCAATATCTGTGCCAGTATTCGTTCGCCAAGGGCAACCATCCAATTGGCAATTCCCTCGCAGGAGTGATATGTGGCGTCCTGCAAGACTGGTACAACACCACCAACAGGCGACTCGGGACCACCGTTGAGATTCGCGAGTGCACATCTTCGAGACAACAGAGGGGCTCAAGGCTTAATTCCGGAAATAGAGAGGTTGATCCCTAAGTTTGCCGATCTCTAAATTGGGGATCTTGGGGACCTTGTTTCCTACCTTCCCTATTAGGCCACTACTTTCCTTCTCTTCTCTTCTAAGAAGGAGAGGAGAGGCGACCACAGCCAGAAACTTCTTCTCGGCCTGCAAAACAAAACCAGTATGGATTCCCACCCCTCACCCGCGCGGCTCTCTCCAGACCATTCCGACGTAGCATTCTACATGGACAACAATGATAGATACATACATGAGCATGAGCGTCTAGATCCTGGTCGTAAGCAGCCCGCCGTTCTTTACCTCTTCTCCGCCAGCTATACCTGATGCATTTGGCAAATCATCTCCTCCACCTGTTCTGCTCTGTATCCAGCACGGGGTTGGAAGTGGTATGACTGACTTTTGGTCTTTTTAGTGGTAGGCAATATTGTGAAAGTACCACCCGATCCTTCCAAAAATCATCTACTATCACGTTGCAAAACCGAAACCTCGACAAGTCAATCACATGGTATGTTCTTTTTAAGTTATGCTTATTCTTCCCGATATCGGTGCTGGCAGGTTCACCCAGGGTCAGATTTGCAAAGGCTTCAATTCTTTCCAAATCATGGCTAACCCAGACCATCGTTCAGATGCCTCATATTCAGGTCCTTCCAACAAGAGCCCACTTCTCTCGCTCCCAACCGAACTTATCGATCACATCTTGCTGTTCTTGGGCCCACTTGAGCTGGCTTTAGTCTCCTCGACATGCCGAATACTCAGTCGCCATTCGAAATCAGACCTGTGCTGGCAGCGACATGTTCAAGAAAATGTCCCTGGGCTACAGTTGGCCTCTCCAGCTCCGTTCAAGACCTTCCGAGAACTTTACATAGCGCATGATCCCCATTGGTTTGTGAGCAAGTACAAGATTTGGTTCTGCGATTACTTACTCACAGGTAAAATTATACTTGCACGGTACGATCCTCGCCGTGGATGTATCGAAGGATATCGTCTTGTGGCAGAGCGACCCGATCCAACTCTCGATCCATGGGAAGTCGACGATGAAGTCCTCATTCATTCATTTACTCCACATTGTCAACTGCATATGGACCAACCAGTATTGCACCTTGATGCTCTTCCGTCGGAATCCTTGATCGCATCTATAGGTAGTTCTGGGCCCACTCAGCGATTGAGTGCAGAGACGCCAATGCGCATTAACAATCGAAACAACCATGGCGTCTTTTCAAACTTCCTTCTTGCGCGGCCAGTGGAGGAACGCCCTAGAATGGCTATATGGCCACCGGAAATCATCCCCGCTCGTTCCAGAGTTCGAAACGAAAGTCAGGAGGCATTTGTGGGTAGGGGGCACAAACCCTCTAAACGATCCGAGATTTGCGAGCAAGCGTTTCGGATCCGAAGATGGATAGAGATGGCTCCTGGACCAAATGTCCCTGGAGTACATCTGGGTGAAGAAGTATACACTTATGCCACATTGGATCCGGAAGTGTACACACCTACCGAAGATAAACCGTGGAGAGGAATCTGGGTCGGTGACTACAGTGGGCATGGCTGTGAATTTCTTCTCATGAACCAACCTGACGATGAGGAACCGTTCGATGAGGCATCGGTTGTGCAAAAAGAAGATGAGACAATTGAAGAATGGCAGACCAGAAAAAAAGAAGAGAGAATCTACCGTGGTAAAATCGAGGCCATCAAATTGACTGGAGATCCGAATGTACCAAGAGGAGAGTACACTTTCGTCGCCGATGATATTTCAAACGAAGGCTTCCTTCGGAATGCCACCGAGAAGAGATTCAAAGGTGCTCGAGGTTAGTTATTCTTTGGCTTCAACGTTTACATCAAATCACGCTAACAACATCACCCTAGTTGTGAAGAGCCGCGGACATATTGCTTCTCGCATGTTTCGGGACGACAAATATATCGAAAGCCAGCTGATGTTGATCTCACCAAATCGAGTTGCTCAATATTGGGTTGCGTATGGACATATCAGCTTCTACGAAAGAGTAAATATCAATCAATTTCTATCGCCGTTCAATGACCCTCCGCCCAAATGTCCTTAGGGTTCTCTGGTCTATTTGGGTATATTTAGAGCTGGCCAGGGGTTGATATACAAATATGGTTCCCCTTTACAAAATTCAATTTTAGTCCGTAGTCGATCATTCTTCGAAATCATGATAACTTGACTCTCCTCGTTCCTTCGGCAAAAACTACAACTGCCGACAGGATGGGAGCTTCCTTCCACGCCCCCTTTTCCCCCGAAGGATTTCGCTTACAACCAAGAGGGACGTTGGTTCAAGGATATGACATCGGCTCGCGGGTGAGCACATAACATACGAGGTTGGCATGCTGTTCTTTTCCCACCGACTTAGGAATGTGGTAGTTGTTGCTTCTTCCCCGCGTCTCACCGTCTTTCCCTTCCTTACCTTTTTCGCGACGGGAAAGGGACGTTTATATATCCTCGTTTCCTGGTTTAGTAGGTAGTAAGGCGGGTAGTTTGGAATTTTAATCTCGGTGCGGATATTAAATTGCTGAGCGGTACTCGAGGGTTGGCGGTTATCAAAAATTTAGATTGATTTGATTAAGCTTAAAGTAGGGATCGTCTTTGTTGATAGGAAAAGAGAAGGTGGGGGTGCTCGCGATGTGACTAGGTCTAAGAGGGGTAATAAATGGGGTTCTTCTACGCTTTTTAATTAAACATATTTTCTAGAATTTTAATTTATAGATCTTCTAGAATAATTTGTCTGGGATTTAGAAGAATGATCTATTTACTGCCGCTTTTACTGTCTCGTTGCGAAGAAAGAATAGAAAGCACGGGTTTGGCGGGGCACATGTCAACCCCACATCTCCCACAGGGCATCTTATGATGAGGTCACCGCCTTTCTTTTTGAGTCTTAGAGGGGAGGCAAAATCCAACAAAAATCGAAACTACGTAACCTCTGTTACTCCGACCACGCCAATATTCAGGTGTCCTCGAAGCATCATAGAGTCGATATACGAACGTCCCCACGATTTGAGAATTTCCTTGTGCAAAAATGTAAGGAATCCAGTGAAGCCATATTGGTGGCGTGGTTGACTAACAAGTTGATTTTGTAGAAAGCACCTCCAAGGAACCATGGCACATAATTACATCCTGCGAGTCACCGCCGGATCCGAATACGACATCGCAAAACATCAAATCGTCCCAGTCAACAAGGCAGAATCCATAACCATCGAAAGCGAACATATCTCCGTCTCCCTCAATGTTCGCATCCAGGTATTACTTCTCACTTCTCCTCCCCTTCTGTAGTCCATTTTAAATGTATATAGAACTACCGTGGTCTTCCTAAAGACTCTCCTTCAACCTCTGCGTACTTCGACCTTCCTTCCCATGCCTCGGCCAAGGACCAATACTCGATAGCCTTCAGCTTTAAACCGAAGAAGGGGATAAATGGAAACGACCTCGTCTTTGGAAATGATTTCGATCATCCGATTCGTGATCGTTTGCCACCTGGGTTTGGGACTGCGTTTAAAATTGTGAAGTGGGTTGTTGATCCTGGATTGGATGGGGATGTGTACGGGGACAAACCGTATTTATATGGGCCTGCTGGGAGTAGTGTTAATATCTTGCATGTCGGGGATAAGTCTGAGGGGAAGACTGCTGGAGGTGAGAATGAAGGAGAGCATGTGGGATTGGTTTTTGAAGAGGGGGGTGTGGAGGAGGGTGTCAGTCTTCGGAGTGAGAAGGGGGTTCTGGAGACGATTGCTGGAAGGAAGAAATTCTTTTTGAATGAGGAGAACAGGAAGACGTGGGAGTGGGAGGAGGGGAGGAGTTATGGGTGTGATTTCTATAATCCATATTTGGATTTTAATGGTAAGTTCCCTGGGCTTGAAACTCCTTCCCTGGATAATCTGCGAGAACTGGAAATATTGTTCGAGAGCGTTGGGAAAATCAAGAACACAGCTTCTAAGTTCTCTTGGATGTTCTCTCGGCTTGGCATGTCGTTATCGTAGAAATTTGGGGGTTGCTAATGTTTTTAAATTAGATTTCGCTCTGAGACTTCCTGGTTTTACCTTGCCAATCAGTAAGTACAAACCACTCGATCCCTTTCTTTCTTGTCAAAAGGGAAAACGACTAACCAATTTCCCCACAGTGAAATACTGGGACGGACAAGGCCTAAGGTTCGTACACACCATCCCCCACAACCCACCTTCCCCATACCTCACAAATTCCTCTTTTCCATCCTTCCCACCCCATCACCATAATATTTAGCAATGCAACCCACCTGATATCTTTTGTCCCTCATCTGCAGTTCAGAACAAGAAATCAAGCGCTCACACACGCTTAGATACGTTCTCAAGGATCGCTCGACGGATCAACTTCTCTTCTGTGTGTTGTTCACGTTGTACTTGAAGGAGGATGTTGATGAGGATGGGAATGTTAAGGAGGGGGTTGAGGGGAGTATTCCTTTGGCTTTGAGGGGGGAGGAGGAGAGGAAGAGGTATGAGGCTGGGGCTAATGGGGAGAAGGTTGAGGGGAAGGGGGATGTGAAGAGTGATGAGAAGACCACGGAAACCGAGGGAAATGGGGAGAGTAAGAAGGAGAATGCCAAGTTTGAGGAGACGACGGAGGATGATGTTGATTAAGGGTGTTCTGGACTTGGGGGGTTACGCGGTGGGTGTGTATGGATTATTGGTGTAATTTGGGGATGGGATGGGACATGGATGGGAGTCTAGCTAATATCACCAGGGGTCCTGTAATGGATTGGCCTGGTGCTGGGAATGGTATCAGAAACACTGGCTAGTGCAACAGACTATTACGAATACATGATACAGGGAGACGGTTGTAATGATATGAATACAGGAATTTCACGATAGTTAGAGGGAAACAGCATTTCTATGTGCGCTCTGTTTCTTATAGACACACAGATACAGATGCAGCTATAGACATCATATCTAGTAAAGATCCCCATTAATTATTCTCCAGAAACTAATTTCTTCTTTTGCTGTTACTATTGCCATACCAGAGAAGATGTTCAAGCGGACCGAGAAGTGATATTGAGCGAGGTCATTCCAGTAACATATTCAGGGAAGAGACTTGATTATTATTCTTCTGGCCGGTATAACGAGAATTCCAACCTCGTCATTTCCTCACAAATTTCAACTCCAGAGATAGCGAGAAAACGAATCCAATATAATTAATCCAAGCTAAACCGTATCTCGAGTGACAATTTCGTAAACGGTGGCTAACCTCCAGTACTTTCACCAACACCAACACCAAAAAACGAAAAGACAACCTTCCTTCCAATTCAAGAATCAAGAATCAAAACGACCAAAACCCTCATCCCCCAAAAAACCAACAGACAACACTAGAGTCCCCCCCCTCGCCCTCATCCACATCACCCCCTAACAACCTGACCAGCCTCATCATCCGAATCAGCTTCATATCCATCCCCCCTCTTCTTCCTCCCCCCAGAGATAGATTTCCTAACGCCATTATAGAAACTTCCGTATCCCTGATTTGCTGCCTTTATATTTTGATTTCCATTTCCACCACCACCACAATCCCTATTCCCCTTCCCACCCCCATCCCCTCCAACACAAACCCCCCTCAACTCACAAGTATAAACCCTTCCATTCTTCTTATCCTTTTTATCTTCATTCTTCTTCCTCTCATCCTTTTTATCCTTCTTATCCTTCTTATCCTTCTTATGTCCAGGAAGTAAAAGGGTCCTCTCTCCTTCTCTCTCTCTTCCTTCTCCGTCTCGTTCGAAATAGGATTCAGCTTCGGATTCGGAATCAGAACCGGAATCGTGGTGCATGTAGATATATGTACTTCTGTTGTCTCGGGGTGGGAGGCGGAGACCTGTTATACACACTTTTGGGGGAGGGGGTGTTAGTTTAGGTTTGGATTGGGTTTTGTGAGGGGAGGGGATGGAGGGGGTGAGTGTGTGATGAGTTGGGAGACTGGGGAGACGGGGAAGTGATGAAAATAGAACATAAAGAGGAAGGAAGAGTAAAGGTAAATAACATGGGGAACGAAAGAAGACAGGGAGAGGAAACATCTTACTATATACTATCGCACTAAGTGTTGCGAAGATACCCAAATACCCTAAGATCCAGAGGACGAAGGAGAGATAAATCGTTATTCTCTACTCGTGTTTCTCTCATTAGCACCAATCCACAAAAGCAAAACAGAAACAGAAACGGGGGGGGAGACGAAGTAATTTTCTCACCTGCGAATCCGTAAGGGGATGTTCGCCTCCTACGAGTTCTCCGATTATGGAGAGGTTTGATGCCATGTTGCTAGATTTTGGATTTGGATTTGATGGTGAATATGGGATTCAAATACTTGTTTGACCAAGGAGGAAAGAAAAAATGAAGGCTGATGGGGAAATTTTTTTTTGTGAGGATCATCTTTCATTATCAATGTGTCATAATGACAACCCAAAAAATAAACTAACCTTTCGTGTTTGGGTATATAGCTTGCGATCTAAAACAAACGGACTCTAGTCTATTCTACCCCATCTAGTGACTTCATCCCCCTCTTCCCCAGCTTTACCGGGCTGATGCTTGAAATGATGACCTTGAAAACATTGGAAGTTACTTCGTTTCTGTGGATGTGGTAGAAATCCTGGCGATGGAAGGGTAGCTGGTGGCTCTCGTTTTAAGAAAAGAGAACGAATGCCCCCAGTCTCCAGAAAATCGGAACAATGAGTAATTTCACCTCAGCCGCTCTCGCTATACGCACGAATGACTTCAATCAGCCTTCGCCTCGAAGATTTACTATCAAAAGCTTGTGCATGATCGAGGTCCTTGAACCACAGAACATCAATTCCGGTCCCTTTCCAGGGTCGTGATTGCCACTCTTCATCGTTCAACTCGACAACAGGGCTGGTTCCGCCACTTCTCTGTCGAAGAGTCGAGTTGTCGTCCCCTTCATCGACACTTACAAGCTCGGGGTCATCTCTGTAAAGACTAGTGCCCATTTTGGGCTGATCGCTCAAGTATCTCCCAACAGCCAGAGTATCGACAATGAGATCCTTTCCACTCAGACAAGCTGTGACTTTCCGGCCTTCTAGATCTTTCTTCCACAGCACATTTTCGTTCCAGAAAAAGTGTCTACTTAAAGTGTGGCTGACACCCATGTCCATACTAGCGAAATAGTACAATTGATGCTCGTTGGCATGTTTTGGTTGTCGGCGGGTGAAGTTATATGCCACATCCGGAAGATGAAGTAAAATCGAGACAGGATCTGCCAACACGATTGGTCCTATTCTCTTTGCAATACAGGGCGTTTTGAGTAGATGGGTGGAGATGACCGTTCCATAGGAATGGGACGCCAAAATGAACTTCTGATCTGGACCAAAATGTTCGTGCAGGATTTGATCTATTTCCGCGCAAAGTGCCTCACGGCTCAATGCGTGGTGTGTGATTCTGAAAGCGACTGGCATAATCTCAATGGCAACTATTCCAACTTGATCATTTGGATCAGACGACTCGACACCCGCAGTAGAGTTGAGTTCATTGAGGAAATTTGTGTATGGATAGTATCCAATCCCTATTCCATGAATGAAAAGTATGGGAAGTTTGGTAGAAGAGGTATGGGGTCGGTGCCAGTACATTGTGTGTTTGGCTGGTGAACGGTATGTGGTGAAGAGCGATTGCCATCGGAATGGAAATAGTGTAAAGAATCGCGAGAGGCTGGTTCGGTGGAAATGGAAGCCATGGAATAGTAAGGTCATGTAGGTGAGGAAGTCGACGAATCCGACACACTGTTAGGGATTAGCACCACACTTTTGACACTCTTGCAGAGGGGCAACTTACCAAATACCAAATCAGACTTCTATGTAGCATGTTGACCTTATCCAGAGTCAAACGCAAACACATCGCATTTCCTCTGCCAGCTTCTATAGGCTCCCCCAGGAGCTTTTCCATCGCAAAAACATATTCCTCAAGTTCTTCATCGTCTTCCCCGGGCGGCCCATCGCGATTGAAGAACGCCCACAGGAAGAAATCCTTCACATTCTCCCTCTTAATCTCCGCCAAATTCGCCCCCAGAAACCACTTCTGCAAATATTCCCTCGGGTTCTCGATGTTTTCGTTGCAGAGTCGGAAGAGCTCTCGTCGTTCTTCGCGCGTTGGTGGGGCAGGATGGATAGCTTCTCTCTGGAGGTAGGATTTGTAGGGGAGGTAGACGCAGAGGAAGAAGAGCGATTCTGCGACGGCGACACACTCTATGATGAGAGGTACGCGGTATGTTGCTGCTTTGAATCCATGGAGGAGGATGTTTAGGGCGCAATAGCACAAGGCGAGGGGCACCAGGTAGTGCAACCCGATGATGCAGAAGCGTATAAAATAATACTCGGCGCGGCTAGTGCCAATCATGGTGGTCTTGGAGGGATGATTGCCGGGAGATGGGTTGTTTTCGCCAGTTTGACGGTATTTTGGGTGGGATTGGGAGGGCTTTTGCAGCCTTTATATGGAGGAAATTGTTGACGCGTAGGTGGGTTTGATAAAGTCCCAACAGTTTGCACGTACGTACTTGTACGGTAACTATGTCAGTCAGCCGCGAAGGAAACGTTGGTACCTGATTTAGTGATTTAGCATGTGAGTCTCCTGAGGGTAGGGGTCTTTGGGGTTTTCAGGTGGGATGATTTGTGCATCTTCACATGGGAAAGACACAGAAAGACGCATATCTAACAATATCCTCGGTTTTAGTGTACGAGTACGTCACCCAGGCGCAGTCAAACTTGGGTAAATACGGCAGATTTCACCATGTATATTGTAAGAGCTTTCTATTTAATTCTTCGAAACAGTCTAGTTTAAGAGAATCAAGGACTTGGTATTTGAATTCTTTCTCGCTTCATTTGCCGAGGCGTTTTTGAAGCAACAGAGAAGGTACTTACTACCAGTTTTCATGCTACAAATAAAACCACAACACCAATGCCAAAACAGACGTTTTCTATCCTATTACTTACTTGCTGTCCGTGAATTATTATCTATTTTTTGTGTATTTTCCAGGTCCCTTCTGTTAGTCATTTTCTGCAAGGAATCTAGAAACCGGCCTTGTGCCTTTACGTGTAAACTATGGCTTCAAGCTGAGAAGAAAGCGAGTTGAAAATCAATATAATTCATATAACTTTTGTCGATTGTAACCTAGCTACTTTCAAGTTATTTTCTTCATCTATCTTGAAGTATAAAGTTGTTGATCTGTCGGGGTGCCGCACCAGCCGCAGAAGATCAATCTTTTGCGTCCAGGTAGGGTAGGTAGGCAGAGGATGTAACCGATATCCCTAGTCCGTGCCCCGCCCTAGTGAAAACCCACCCCACCAAAATTTCACGATGCTATTAAAAAGTTATATATCTCAACAACCGCTCGTTAGAATTACATGCAATTAAGTATATAGA
>LKTO01000797.1:0-18262 GCA_001399465.1 Hymenoscyphus scutula
AAATAACCCTAACAAACACCTCCTTCCCCCCCTCCCCCTCCCCTCACGCCTCCCAGACCACCCCATCCACATCAACATCCGCATACCTCTTCCCAAGCTTCAAATACATCCCCCACCTCCCCCGCACGCCCTCCACCCTCGAAACCCTCACGAAATCCTATCTTCTCCCTAGAAAATTACATCCTGCGCATGATAATTTGAGTGGGAGGGAGAGGGAGAAGTTATTGCGGAATACGGCGCAGGAGGGGGCAGGTACTCTCCCCAACGTCCAAGATGTGCAAGATATTATAATCTTAATCTGCAGCCACGGCGGACGAGATGCTCGGTGTGGCGTCTACGGACCATTGTTGAAAAAGGAATTCGAGAAGGCTCTTGCAAAACAGGGGTTCAGTGTTGAGGAAGGGGCGGTAGATATCTCAAGGCCTTCGAAGGATCAAGAATTACTCGATCACAATGGACAACCTAAAACACCACCTAAAACTGCAAGAGTAGGATTAATCAGTCACATCGGCGGGCACAAGTTTGCGGGAAATGTGATTCTTTATTTCCCGCCTGGGATGACAAGCCAGGAGGGCGGGAAACATCCCCTTGCGGGCTGTGGGATTTGGTATGGGAGGGTGGAACCGCGATCTGTGGAGGGGATTGTGGGGGAGACTGTGAGGAAGGGTGTTGTTATTGAGGAACTGTTTCGTGGAGGGTTGGGGAGGGGAGGGGAGGTGTTGAGGATTTGAGGATTTATATGCTGGTGTTGTCTTTGTGGTATGAGGGGATGGTTTCTTTTGGAGGTGGAATGGGGTGGTATGGGATGGCTGAGCTTAGTTCTTTTAAGCTGGTCTCTGGAATCGGCTCACGATTTATTCTCTGGGATAAACGGAAAGGAGGTGGCAGCATTTCCATGGACAGCGAGTTGATTGTTAGCTTTATCATTGAGTACATTCGATGCTGTGGCTCGCGCACTCATTCTCAGTCCTGGTGGAACATTTTTGATCCTCCAGAAATTCTCGCAGGCTGACCTGAAATATTCGAGCTGGCTAGGATAACGACGATTTCCTATCCCATCTTGGACAGATGGAAGAGTATGAGAGAATCCCAAGGACGACCGAGAAAGCAACATGAAACGACACAACACGACGAAATGATTATCGCGGTTGCCACTGAGTACAGTCGATGATAGCTTGCTGGGAACAAACGGAAAGAGGACAACAGTACAAAGTACGAAAAATGACGCAAACACCAACACCTACCCCACCATGAACCGACAGAATCCTCGGCATGAGAAATAGATACCGAGCCAGAAGGCGTCTTCCAAGGCAGGATCCCAAACACATCTGAGCATCAGCTGCATCAATAGAGTGGGTTGGGAAATCCCTCTCAATGGAACTAGGTAGGTAGGTGGGGTCTTTGGGCTTCTAGACTTGTCGTGTATATTATCTCTTCTTCTTGTGGGGATTCTCGGAGAGTGGGGATTCTCGGAGAGGTTGATGGTGTCTACGTGTATTTGTATTTACCCAATAGAAGAATATTGAGTCCTTTGGAAGCTATTGGGATGTGTCTCCACTCTCCCACTAGGTAGCAATGTAGCAATTCCATCTCGATGTCAGCACGGATTTTCGATGCTAGATTCATAGAGCTGCAGGTAGAGGTACCAGGCAGAGGTACTGGTACACGCACGCACACACACACACACACACACACACACGGGGTATGATGTTATGCATCACACGAGAGCAGAGCAGGATCTGTGCAGAAGGCCAGGCGCTGGTGTTGGACACATCTCAGCTCGGAGCATTTGCCCCTACGCCATGGGAAACATCTCACTTCCACGTTGACCGAGCGATCGTTCTTTCCCCCCTCTCCACATAATGATGTACCTTGAAAAAGCTGATCCCTGCAAGTGGGTTACTTCTGCAAACAGCTCTGGGAGCTAAGCTTCAACCCGAGGGAGCTCAACCTTGCTCATGGAAGCTCGTGCGTGTGAGAGAAGGGGTCTGTACCTTATCGTTTTAGAGTCTGTATGATTTTCGTGTGTGAAGAGTTTTTAACTACGAGAGACGAGAAGCTTCCATCTTCTCCAGCCTTGGGAGATTTGGAAAACCAATAAGGCTGGATCCGGAGCTGAGGGTGAATCTGCTGCAAAAGGTGTTTGCAAGGCAAGCCACATCTTGTTTTCTGTTCTGTGCCCAACTGGGAGGTTCCATCTCATGCAGCCTTCCACTTGTGCCCACATGATGGGAGAAATGGGGAAATCGATGATATCATAGTCAAATGCGGGGATTTCGCATCGACTTTGATGATTCCCACCTCGCCACACCTGCACTTGCAGCTCCGAAAAAGAGTGGGGTCTGGCACGACGTCACCTTCCATGCTACCCCGCCACATGTGGCTGAGGGTTTCTACTGGAGGACTGGAGGGGCTTCTCGCATATGCGACTGCCTTGGATGAAACCAACCTCAAGGAGCGAGAGCAAAGAGCTCTTGCCATTATTCACTCATTGACGCCCGTCACATGGCAAAGCAAACACCCAAAGCACTACGTCATCCCGCAAGCTCCTGGCCAAACGAGCTCCCAGAGATCGTTATATAAACCCCTCCTCCTACCCCTCACCCACTTCTTCTTCTCATCAACCAACAACTCAATCTCACTCTCACAATCAACTCAATCAACAAACTCTCAACCCAAAACCAAAACCAAACAATCTTCAATCATCAAAATGGAGTCTGTCAAGGTTAGTACTCCTCCTTCCTCCCTCTCCATCTGTTGTTGAGCTCCTCTACTTGAGAGTTGAGCCTCATCATCAACACTTTGGAATACCTTCTTCATCAACCCATCAACACATACTAAACCTCTCACAGCAAGCCGCCAACTACGTCGTTGAGACTGCCCAAGGTGTCGGATCCGAGGCATCCAAGGAGGCCAACAAGACCGTCGCAAAGGACTCCAACGCAAGCTTGGGCACACGCGCCTCGGCCGCAAAGAATGCCGTTGGAGACAAGGCAGAGCAACACGGTCACGAGACCAAGGCTGATGTCCACAAGGGTATGTGAACTCCCATCCAACGTCCAGCACATTCCCCCAACAAACCCCTTGCTTATCGCTCCTCCCCTGTTTAGAAGCCGCATAGAGTCTGACATGATATTTTTCTTCTCCCTTTCCAGAGGCCGCCAAGCACTAGATGCCCCCTTATTCCTTCTATTTTTCTTTCACGACATGTTACGATGATTGATGGATCGACCTGAATATGGATTTCGCCCCCACGGTTTCTTCGGATGGGTGGAATGAAATGGGATTTTACCTTCTTCGGCGTATGGGATGGAGGGATTGGGATGGCATGGTATGGCATGGCCTAATGCATGGATTATTATTTTTTACTTAATGGAGGATTTGTGGACCTGTGCAATACCCTCGGCTTAGTAATTCAATGCTTTGCCTGTATTTTTTGACATAGATGTGTGATTGTGACTGTGAATGTGATAGTAAAGTTATGCAAATTGGGTTTGCTTAGTTGGTAACGCCATCATGGATAGTTATAGGTAAGGTTTTGCACTTTGTTTAGTGGACTTTCTTAGGTTTGAATAGGATGAGCACATCTGCTTTTTATATGTGGCGAGGGTGTTATGAAACGGAAAGTTGAGCGGTCGATAACTATACAACAATCTCAGAGTTTATTCCATCGTCTTAATATTGGCTAATTTTTTATTTACGCTCGGAGGGTCGTTTGTCTCTAGCTACCCACCCTCCTCGTCTGCCAATTGATTAGTATGATTAAATCCCGCACAGAAGAATCTCATCCTATGTGAGAGTTAATCCTTCTACTAATCGCTTGCAAAACCTCTCTGATGTGATCTACTTTGTTGTGGAATCTGGAAGTTTAATCAAGTCGTCTCAGAAGACTTGACTTATTTTGTTTCTTGTTCGACTGTTGGAATTACAGATGGTCTTGTAACAAGGTATGAAATACTTTTATTTTGGGGAAGGTTTCTTTGGGATGAGCCAAGTACCAAAGACGATTTCATTTCACACGTCGTCCTCGAGTTTTGACGCTGCCTGCCAGCCACCTGGTGTCCACCTAGCAACGCCTGATTATTTCATTTTTATTTCATGTTTATTCCTAGTACCATTTCACGCTTCGCCCTTGCCGCTCCTCTTACCATTACCATCTCGCCTTTATCCAGATCCTCGATGCGAAAGAGATTTTCTCCAAGTGCTAGCCACTGTGCTGCTGTAAGTTAATCATATTTCTCGTTAATTGTGGATTCCTGCATCCTTTTCTTCTTCTTTAGAGGGGGGGAGGAGAGGACTAGAGGGTGACACAATTGATGATCCGGTCTATGTACGAAAACTGGTTGTAAAGGGGGACAGAGCATAGCTATTTATTGGGTTGAAAGGGTATTAGGTCCTGAAGGTCATAGAGAATTGATTGATTTGTATAAGTAGTCTAGCTAAGTGTATATATAAGGAGTGAATGATGATTATTAAGATGATGAATAAGATGATGAATAAGATAATGAATAAGATAATGAATAAGATAATGAATAAGATAATGAATAAGCATGATGAATAAGGATCCTGTATAACAGAGGTGTAATAAGAAAGTAGATCAAATAAGAAGGTAGACCTAGCATAACACACCCTCCCTAGGAGATAGCGTCTTTATCGAAAGCTGTTACCTGATCCGAGTATTAACTGACTAATGTCTATAAGGTATAGTTGTTGTACGAATAGAGCATGCTTTTGAGGTAGTAACTCCTTCGTAAAGCCATCGGCTACCATACTAGTGGTAGGCACCCAGTCTATATTGACGCGCTTCTCCTATACTTCTTGCCTAAGCCAGCTCTAGATAATGTCGATATGCTTAAGTTTAGTATCAAGCTTTGGAGTATCTCTTTGTAAGAGACGAATAGTTTGTTAGTTGTTGTAGTAGATGTTTAGATTGTTCTGAATACGTAGCTCAACATAGCTAAACAAGCGTATCTACTACAAGAACTCCTTTGCGGTCGTAATAAGAGCCCCAAACTCTGACTCTGTGCTTGAAGTAGTCACATGTCGTTGTTTTGTTGATTTGTAGTGTATTAGACCTCTATATAGTTGAAAGCAGTATCTAATAGAGCTTTTCCGGGTTTCGACGTCGTCAGCGAACGCAGCGTCGCTCCAGGAGAGAAAGGAATCCGCGCCTTGGAAGTTGCTGTTAAATTCAATTACTAAATAGCACGTTCCTACTAAGTAGTATAGTAAGTGGTTAACAGCGTAGAGGTGTTAAGGCGACGGATTGGTTAGGTATTCTGAGAGTCTTGAAACAGCTCTACAGATATCTGGTCGTGACGAACCCAATCTGCTAGCCCTCTGGTGGTTATCCTTACCTGTAGTAGACACAGGTGTAGCGGATAATCAGAGGAGTAAGAGGTGGTTCTATTGAAGATCTAAAGCTACAGAAGAGAAGAGAAGGAAAGAGGAGACTTCTAGAGGTCCTATAATATAGAGACAGCCAAGGAATCGATAAGTATAGGAATGTCGATCCGTTACAGGAATGGTTCCAGGCTAGGCTAGGAATGGCAGGCTTTGCGGACGCCGGTGAGCAGCCGTAAGCGAGTCACGTGCTCGGCAGTGACCAGGTCTGTGACACTGGTCTTATATAGTAAGAAGCAAAGTTTATACTCCCAACCTTTTACTAATAGCTAGTAATTTAAGAAGAAGAAACTATGCCCTCCTAGAGCACTAGCTTTGTTATAGAGAGTAGTGTTTATAGTACTTAAGTAATAAAAATATTAAACTAGCTTATAAGACTTTAAATATAGTTAGTCGTTCTAAATCAACCAGAGCTTCCTTCTAAGCCTGTCCCGGATGATTCATATACCTAGGAAGTGTGTAGCTTTGCTAAGCTGTTATATTTAATATCTCGAAAGTAGCTATTTCTTATATTCGTCGACTTTATATAACGATACATACGCAAGGCCCACGGTGTAGTTTGTGGAATCGTAGAAACTGTCAAATACAAGGATTCTAAGCTAAGGAGAGAAGAGAAGAAGGACAAAAGCCTAGGAGCTACAGGCTCTTAAATACATGAGGTGCGTCTAGCGTATACCCTTAGCTAAGAGCTAAGCGAGGGATAACTAAGCAAGGGATAACTAAGCAAGAGATAACCAAGCAAGGGATAACCAAGCAAGGGATAACTAAGCAAGGCATAGCTAAGCAAGGGATAACTAAGCGAGGCATAGCTAAGCAAGGCATAGCTAAGTAAGGTAGAGTAGCGGTTAGAACCGTTATACTTTAGATTAATTTTCCTTAGAATAAGTAATAATTATATCATCTATATATAGTATAAGGGTAAGCTAGCTATTTAAGAAGAGGTAATAGAATCTAGAGACTAGGTAGAGGTTAAACTTAGTAAGAGTTTTAATAATATTATTATACTAAAGGTAGACTAATTCTCTAAGGCTATATAGTACTATAATTACTTTCTATTTCTATCTACTTTACTTATATCCTTTAGAGCACTTACACTAGATTAGCGAGTCTAATCTAGTATTCACATAGGCGTTGATTATATCGTATAATCGAGCCTCTAAGTCGTAGGCTATAATAATAGCTATTATTATATAGAACGTTTATATAGCTAAAGTAGTAGTATAGGTCTTCTAGACTATCTATTAAAGGTCTCCTCTTATATAAATATAAGCTTTAAACTTGAGAATATATCTATTCTCGTTAAACTTATATATCTAGACCTATATTAAAGGAAGAGAGTTATTATTATCTAGTTATAGAATAATATTAAAAGTGTTTTTTAACTTTAGAGTATTAATCTTCTAGTTATATACTTTTTATAAGTTATCTTTAAAAGGATAGCATAGCATCTCTCTATATATCTTTAGAGGTAGTAGCATCTAGTCTCGATATAGGCGAGTTATTAGTTTAGTTTTTAGAGTAGTAGAAAAGACTAAGTAATAAGAGCTATATAGACTCTATTAAGTAGCTAGTACTATACATGTAGTACGTGATCTACCTCCTAGAATAATATTTTCTAAATCTACTCTAGTATATATCTTATTATATTAAGTAGTATAGTTACTAGGATTACTATAAGTAAGTAGAAGTTAATTATCGATATTATCATCTAATAGATTAGAGAGCTTAGAGCTATAAAGTGTTACTAGTAAGGCTAGTAGGCTAATATTATATAGAGTTGAACTACTAGCTTCTAGAGTAATTTAAGGTAAAAGTAGCTAGGTTAGTTCCTCTATATTAGTCTCTTTCTAGAGTACTATAGTAGTTACTTTAAGTATAGCTACTTCTTTAATACTTCTATATCTATTACTTTACTCTAAAGTAGCTAGTATTTTAAGTCTTTTAACTAGGTCTTCTATTATCTCGCGTAGTATATCTTATAATTTAGTATTACTAGAGTTATAGAAGGAGGTTTAGTCGAATATAACGTCTCTAGTTAGAATAACCTTATTCTTTAAGAGTATCTAGACCTTAAAGATATTTATTAATTCGTAGCCTATAAAGTAGTCTACTTAAGCTCTAGAGTTAAGTTTCTACTTCCTCGAGATATATTTCTCAAGTATATAAGCTTTATAGAGAAATAGATATAAGTGAGTATATTAAGGTTTACTTTTAAAGACGTATTCCTATAGAGTTTTCTAGCCTAGCTTCTCAAGTAGTATATAGTTAAGTATTTAAGTAGTATAATTATAAGCTAAGTTCTAAATATTATATAGACCGCCTCTATAGATGTAAATACATCTTACTTTTATAGTAATAGATCGTTCTACTTATTCTAAGTTGCTATTTTATACTTAGGTATTAAGAGCTAAGCGTTCGACTCTTATACCTTTCTTTTTAAGGTATCTATTAAAGTTAGAAGCTAGTGTCTTCTCGCTATCTATATAAATAACCTATACTATAAAGCTAAGTTATACTTTAATTATCTTAATAACATCTTAGACTATTTAAGTACTCTTAGTCTTACTCTTATAGTAGACTATAATATAGAATCCTAAAAGTAAGTAGTAGAAGTAACTTAATTAGTTTATACTATTATATAACTTCTCTAAAGAGATCAGGTTGTATAACAGGTAATCAAACAAGCCTATTAGGCTAAATTCGCGTTCTATATAGTGTAAGATAATCTATATAGCTTTAGAAACACTATAAGTCTTATACTATATTATTATAGAGTAAGGCACACTTAAGTTAACTATAATATTAGCTTCTATAGCTTTAACCTTAGAGATAGCCTTTATACCTATATAGCTAAGTGTTATATAAAGGTCTCGTTTAGTAATTATAAGGTAACGAGGTTAAGCTAAGTTCTAGAACCCTTTTATAGTAAGTGATTTATATACTTCTAGCTATATATACTAAGAAGTTATAGTAAATACCTATTTACTATTATATAAAGTAAGGTAGTAAAAGATGCTTCTATCCTAGCGTTCTATTTAACTTAGAGTCCTTAAATTCTAGTAGACTTGTTTTACTTAAAGAATATTAAGTAATACTAGGTTAGTTATAAATCTAGAGGTAAGGGTAACGTTTATAAGGTTAATGAATTGCTTCTCTATAGACGTGTTAATCTAGATTTTAGTAGTACTAAAAGCTTTAATGTTATAGCGCTCTTTTCCCGCTAATAGCTTGTTATTTAGACTAGCGTCCTAGGTCTTTACCTAAGAGTCGCGTATAGGTTCGTTATAAACGTAGATATCGGAGCCTCTATTAAGGATCTAGTAGTTATATAGCGAGTTGTCTATTCTAGTCTACTAATGTACTAAAACTAGAATTATATAATGTTATAAAGTCGCTATAGAGCTTTCTACTTAAGTTAACAGCTTTCTTTAAGATTAGCGCGTCGAAGTTATACTTAAAATCCTTCTTTAGCTTCTCCTTTATTCTAAATCTTAATTGTTTATTAAGAAACTTGTTGAATTTAATAAAGATTTTATGTTTTCTGGTCTAGGTTTATGTCCTTAGCTTTTTGTTAATATAAGGACAGTCATAGAACTAGTGTTTTCTATCTCTATAGTAGTAATCGTACGAACAGGCTTATAGTGTTGTAAGTACTCTTCCTTTAAAGGATTGCTGTCGTGGCTCTTACTATTCTGTGGTTAAAAAAGAAGCGTGGGTAGACTTGAGTCCCTTGAGAGAGTCTTGCTTACAAACGTGGTTGCGGAATCGCTTAATTAGGTCGTATAATTCTGGTATTTTGACGCCGTCTAATTCCTTCTGTTTAATGTTGACTTTAAGTGCTGTGGTATATAAAGCGTCGATTGCCTAGATTGCTTAAATAAAGTCCCTTTAAGCTCTGTCGCCACTTACTTCTAGAAGGTTAAGAGTCCTAGCTTTAGTATATATAGCTTCCTACTAGGACAGTACATCTTCAGGTTTCTGGCTCTTGTTCTATTACTTGAGTTTAGCGTAGTTATAACGATTCTTAAACTAACTAACTAAGGTAACTAAGTATCGCTGGGGTTTGTTCTTGTAAAGAGGCACAATCAAGGTCTAGGTGTTTACTCGGAGGTAAACTCGTTACGAAACTATAAAGCTGTCAAGGTAGTGATAATAATGTAATATAAGGTTGAGCACGAAGCTCCTATCTAATAGCAGACGTGCTAGTCTTATATAGAACCTCCCTACTCACGTTAATCAGTATAATCACCCTGATCATCCTGATCTTGCTTAGCGTTGATTAGTTGATCATTACTAATTAATAACAGTCACGTGATTTAACCTATATGAAATCCCTGGTTCGCTTAGCTAGTCTAAGCAATCCTCTGTTACTATAAGAGTATATGATAGTACTCAACCTGTTAGGGCGCTGCCTGGTCTTTACTAGTCACGTGTACACGTGATTCGTGACACTATCCCCTTCTTAGCCTAGCGTGTCCCTACGCTTAAGTACAACCTAAGAAATAACAATCAGAGGCTGTCGGCCTCTTTCTCTTTTAACATGTCCTCTAGGAAAACCCACGATCGACAGGTACTCCTAACCGACATTATTAACTGTGGTTTTCCTGCTACTATGAAGTGTTCTTATTACTAAACTCATAGTTGCAGTTATATCATAAGCACCTGACACACTCGTTGCTCCGAATGTGTTCGCGTCGGGCGTTCGCGGTGTAACAGCAAACCTGAATTCCTTGATAGGTACGAGGCTCTGGCTTGCCAGGAAGAGAAACTCGAGGAAGAGGAAGAAGAAGCGATAGTAAAGATTCTACGTCTTCGTAAACAAAAGAAATTCCTACAGCGTCGTTACAACAACATGATAGCCTGTAGCTTCAAGTCCCTCCAAGAATTGGATGTGGCCGAGGAAAAGGAGCGCGAGGAGGTAGTACAAGAGAAGGAAAGGGCTAAGACTAAGGCTACGGCTACAGCTACAAACACTTCCCCGGACCATCGTACACCCTCTTATGTTAACACTTTCCCTGCCGACACTACTCTGGGGTTCGGTCTTGATCCTGCTTTTTTCAAGGCTTATCCTACTAACTACGCGCTATAGGTAGACTTAGGTTTTAAGAATAGAACTCCTTAAGTTCTACTAAATACTAGCTAATATTCCCTTTTAGTTCCTAAGTGTTCTCTAAATATAGGTAATCTAACTATTTAATTAAATACTTGATCTTACCTCTAATAAGTCTATAGTTAAGAATCTTCTTAACCTTATACTTAGCATTTAGGTTAACTAGCTAGATCTCTATAAGTAGAGCTAGTAGTACTCCTAGTAGTGCTAGTTTAAGAAGTAAGATATAGAATACTAGAAAGATGTTTATTGTTTTTAGTAGAGCTAATTCATAATTCAAAGGTCCTTTTACTTACTTAATTTTAAACGGTCTAATATATATATAGTCTAGTTTCCTACTAGGTCTCTTTATATTAATGTTTTTTCGCTATAAGTAGACTTTATCTCTCTCTTTTAGCGTTAGCTTCTAACTACGTCGTTTGTTATAGTAGTATATGTTACGCTCTACTATAAACTATAAGTCCTCTACAAGTTCCTTATATAAGCCTTTAATCTTTAAGGCTAATACTCAAGCTAACTAGTTGTTACTTGTTGTTTTTATTAGTCTATTATATACTAGTAATTTATATCTAAAGTTAGTATAGAATAGTAATACAAGTGTTGTTTCTATAGTTAAGCTATTATATATAAACTAAGCTAAAGGCAACAGTTCTACCTAGTTGTTCTACTAGTAGTTTACATAGTAACGGAGGTATGTTTTAACTACTTGATTTATATATTCGTTCCCTCTATTAGTCTAGAGATAGAAAGCTGTTAAGAGCTTCCTTTTCACACCTAATCGCTCTATAAGAGCGGTCTAGAATTTCAAGGTAAAAAGCTTATCTCTATCTAAGAGTATCTCTGTTAATATTCTATATCTTAAGATTATATCTCTTAAGTATATAAATACTAGATGTTCTACTATACTAGACTCTATATATAGTATTAGTATTATATATTTAGTAAGTCTTTCTATAATAACTAGGATTAAGTTATATTTAACTCCTGTTATTAGGTCTCTAGATTTTAGTAGTTTAATAATAAAATCCTAAGAGACTAATTTCTAAGGTGTCTATAGAATAGAAGTAGTATCTATCTATCTATATAGTAGCTAGTATAACGCCTTATTCTAGGTATAGGTATTATACTTCTTTATTACGTTCTTAATAATCGCTAGTAGATAGTCTATAAAGTAGTATTATTTGATCTACTAAGTAGTTCTTCTTATTCCTTAATATCTATAAGCGGGTACTAAATAGTACTTACTAATAAACTACTTTATATATTCTTTTAGAATCTATAATTTCCTATTATAGTACTAGTTCTTTCCTCTATACATGTTCTAGATTACGTCTAGCTATAGATCTACTATCTATATAGCTATAATTTAATAAACTGTCAGAGCTAAGTCTTTATTAGGTAGCTCTTTTAATATTACTAGCCTTATATATTCTCTAGCCTCTTCGTAGCCTAGTTTATAACTAAGAGCGTCTACTCTTAGATTTATTATCTCTACAACGTGTTAGATAACAATGTTATAGTATAATAGAGTTTCTAACTATCTAGTAAGGCGCTTACTCGTGAGTTCTTTAGTAGTAGTAAAGGTTTAAAGATTAGCGTGATTAGTGAGAACTGTCATCTAATACTTTGTTCCTTAGAGGTAGATTTTCTAATACTCTAAAGTAAAGACTATAGTAAGTAGTTCCTTCTTAAATATAGTATAGTTCTACTATACTAGGTCTAGGGTTCTAGAGTAGTAGGCTATAGGTATTAATTTTCTGTTTTCGTCTAGTTACAGGTATATAGCACCTATTACTATACCTAATAAGTCTATTTCTATAGTACTTAGTTTCTCTAGATTATAGCTATATAGGATTAGTTTCTTAGTAAAGCGTTTCTTTATTATCTAAAAGGCTATCTCTATAATCTTATTCTATATAAAGAGTACTTCTTTATATATAAGGTTCGTTATTAGTTTTAATATTCTAGCGTAGTCTACTATAAACTAACGATAGAAGTTAGTAAATCTCTAGAAGTATTAAATATCTTTAACGTTTTTTAGTAATTCCTAGTTAATAATATCTCTTATCTTATCTAGGTTGATTTCTATTTGTTCTAGAGATATTATCTAGCCTAGGAATTTAGTACAAGTTACTCTAAACTTATATTTTAATAGCTTAAGACAAGAGTTTACTATAGTAAGTCTTTTTATAACCTTATATATATATCTCTTATATTCCTCTACCTTATCTAAGTAGATTAGAATGTTATCTAGATAATAAATAACTATTACCTCTAGAAGACCTTCTAGAATGTTATTATTCTACCTCTAGTAGGTTACTAGCGCGGTAGCTAATCTAAATAGTATTACTATATACTTATATAGTTCTAAAGGTAATCTAAAAGCAGTTTTCTACTCGTCGCCTGCCTTAATCCTAATCAAGGTATAAGCGTTTCGTTAGTCGAGTTTTATAAATATCTTAGTAGAGCTAATTCTGTCTAGTAGATATTGTTCTTCTAGTAGTAGGTAAGCGTCCTTAATTGTTATATTATTCACATCTTAGTAGTCGATATAGACTTGACTAGTTAAGTTGTTCTTTTTACTAACAACTAACATATTTAATAGAACAGGTGATTTAGATCTCTAAATATAACCTTTCTTTAAACCTTCGACGACATAGCTCTTAAAGCGTTATAGCTTAATCTAACTATAAGGCTACATTTTCTGTTTTTTAAGGTTATAACTCTCTTTTAATTTAATCTTATAATCCTATAGATAATGTTCTAGTAGAGCTTATAAGTCCTCTAGGTTCTTAAACAATTCTACGAATTCTCTATACTATATAGGTATTACGTTATTAGCTTTCTTACTAACCTATAGAGGACTCTTAGCAAGGTGTTCTAGCATCTTAGAAGAGGTAGCGCTAACCTCGTTCCGGCTATATAGTTAAGGCTGCGATCCTTTATAGTTATATTAGCTAAAAGTTATTATTTAAGCTTTCTAGTCGATATCTAGATTATGTTTACTAATCTATAGTATACTAAGTATTACATCCTAGTTACTAATCGCTATAATATTGAATTATATATCTAAGTAGTATCCTTCGATAGTAATTTATATTAGAATAGTTTACTAGTTAATAACTCTATTTTAATATACTATATCTATTCTATTAACTATACCTAGTTAGTATAGTTCTATCTTCTTAATAGAGACGTTTAGCCTCTTTAGTACTAATAGAGAGAGGAAGTTATCTATCGCTTCTAAGTTAATTATAACTTAGAGTTCCTATTCTCTAATTTTTATAGTTATCATTAACTAGTAGTCTTCTAATATAGCGTAGATTTCTTATCTATTTATATAGACTATGAAACTATACTCTCTTCTACTAATTTCCCTTCTTTAAGGATTATTCTTCTAGAGGTAGAGTATTACTTACTAGAAGTCGCTCTCTATTACTCTATAGACTATTTACTATTCTATTATTTAGCTATAGTTAGGTTTGTTACTAGTAAACTATTTTTCTAATTCCTAGTCTAATATAGGTTTTAGGTAGTAACGCTACTATATAATCACATCTTCTAATATAACTTCTAGGGCCTAGTGTTCTTCTACTTATAGTTAGGTAAAAGGTTAATCCCTTTCCCTCTATAACTTAAGAGTAGACTTAAAGATGTTCTTAATAGCTTATACGTTTAGTTTTCCTTCTATAGTATCTAGGTTACTTTTAAGATTCCTAAAGATAATACTTATTAGGAGGTTATTCTAAACTTAAAATCGTCCTAGCGCTTCTAGAGCCTGCCCTCTAGTTACGTGAGAGGTCTAAAAGTCTAACTTGTTTCTGTCAAGGTCTACCTATTAGTTACTATAGTCGAAACATCCTATAAATGCCTATATTTCTCCTACTTAAGGGTTGTTGTTCTAGTTATTTCCTTAGCTAGACGTGTCTATTAATTCTAGTAATAAGACTAATAATAATTCTACTATTTCTACTTCGTATTATAGAGGTAGGTTATACTCTAATTTAGAACGTCCCTTATAGTATTATTCTAGGATAGAGTTCTCCTTATCCTCTACTTACATTCTATATCTATAAGCTTCTAGCTCTTTATTAGATAGGTTAAATCTCTTAAGTAGTACTATTTCCTTTCTAGTTATAGTAAATACTTATTACTTTCCTAAGAAATTAGCCTTCTTATAATAGTTACTTACTCTATAGCCGGTTAGGCTATATAAAAAGTAGAGGTTCTACTTACGTCGTCGGTTTTGTTTCTTCTAGGAGAGCCCTAGCCTTCTACTATGTTATTGTTTTAGCTAGAAAGGTTTTTGTATAGTAGCGTCGAGTTATATAGAATCTCTATAATCTCTTTAGTAGCTACCCTTCGAGGCTTAATGTCTATAGCTACCCTTCTTTTCTAGGGTTCGTTCGTAATTATAATTGTTAATTTTAATAGCTTTGTTAGTTAGTAGATTTAACGTGTTAGGGAAATCGTCTCTAGCTAGCTTATCCTTTATACTATCCTTAAGTCCTTAGTAGAACTGCTCTCTTAGAGCTTTATTATTCTAGCCTATACGCGTAGAGTATTATTAAAACTATAATACATACTTAGCTATAGATCCTTATTACCTTAAGGCGTATAGTACATAAACTACTTTCTTCTTTATGTCTACATCTTTAAATACTTAGTTTATTCCTAACTTAAATCCCTTAACATTCCTAAACAAATCCTTTATCCGGTCTGTTATAGCGGTAGAGACTTTTCTATCGGTTGTCCTATTAGCCCAGAAATCTTCTAGGTGAGGTTCTATCTAGTTGTAGGCTGCTCCTTCTAGTCATATAGTGATCTAGATAACTTGGTCTGTCTCATAGGTGAACTAACTAGTATAGAAGGAGAGGTATATAGATGCCTTTATAAGGAACTCTGCGAGTTTCTCAGGCAATCCATTGAATAGTTTCAGAAGAGGAATTTTAACTTCCTCTCGAGTAGTGATAGTTAGCGCCACGGTTGGTGTAGGTGGGGTTACCACCAGTGTACGTGGGTTCAATGAAGTGGCTAACATCGTGTTAATTGACTTCTAAGCTCGGGTGCTTAAAGTGTGACGATTCTTAAACTAACTAACTAAGGTAACTGAGTATCGCTGGGGTTTGTTCTTACAAAGAGGCATAATCAAGGTCTAGGTGTTTACTCGGAGGTAAACTTGTCACGAAACTACAAAGCTGTCAAGGTAGTGATAACAATGTAATATGAGGTTGAGCACGAAGCTCCTATCTAATGGCAGACGTGCTAGTCTTATATAGAACCTCCCTGCTCACGTTGATCAGTATGATCACCCTGATCATCCTGATCTTGCTCAGCGTTGATCAGTTGATCATCACTGATCAATGACAGTCACGTGATTTAACCTATATGAAATCCCTGGTTCGCTTAGCTAGTCTAAGCGATCCTCTGTTACTATAAGAGTGTATGATAGTGCTCAACCTGTCAGGGCGCCGCCTGGTCTTCACTAGTCACGTGTGCACGTGATTCGTGACAGTAGTCTCGAATGACTTCATTCTCTCTAGCTTGATCGGTTGGTATAAGCCTCTTTTTTAAAGCTCTTAAGATTTCGTAAGTAGACGTGAGGTTTTTGATTAGAATAATGTACTTGATGTAGATCGTCTCTTCTATATGTTTCTGAACTTCTTAAATCAGGGTATCTCTCTTATTATGTTCTTTGATTTTGCTATTATATTATAAGATATTAAAGTGTAGGTCTGCTCTCTTATCTGCTAATAAATTAGACTAATAAGTAGCGTTTAGTTTAATACTCTGTATTGTTAGCTCTTCTGGACGAACAGGTATTGTTAGTTGAATTGTAAGTGTTGGATCTAAAAGATACTAAACACTGATTCTATTGCTAGTAGCGATGGATTTGACGCCAAATATCTAGGAATCCTAGTCTTTTGGGTTTAAGAGGACAATTGCTTTAGACGTCGACATAGTAAAAGCCTTAAGACGAGAGTGCAAGAGGGTACTTTATTGATTGTTCGATAACTGCTCCTTGAGCTGAGGCAAGTTGAATATAAACAAAGTGTGTAGAGAAAGTGAGAGTTGAATTAATTAATTGAAGGTAGAAAAAGTCAAATTTTGTAGTCAAAAAGTGGCTACCGGGCTTATAACTATTGGGTTGAAAGGGTATTAGGTCCTGAAGGTTATAGAGAATTGATTGATTTGTGTAAGTAGTCTAGCTAAGTGTATATATAAGGAGTGAATGATGATTATTAAGATGATGAATAAGATAATGAATAAGCATGATGAATAAGGATCCTGTATAACAGAGGTGTAATAAGAAAGTGGATCAAATAAGAAGGCAGACCTAGTACAACACTATTTTACTAAACTAAATTCTTGATCAAGCTACTCGGAATCCCTGAAAAGCGTTCTAGTCGTTGAAGAAACACAAAGAAACACTTGGGAAGGTTGTATCTGTTGGTGGACTATTTGAAAGCAAACTTGGACGGGATCGTCAATTGTGTCGCCCCCTGGTGAGAAGACTTGACTTATTCTCATCTTCCTCTCATCTTCTTCCTCGTAGCATTAGGAAGGAAACCTAGATGGCGTATTATTCTTAAACGAGTTTCTTTATAATAGTTTATAATTTATGAGGTCCAGTATCGAGATATGGAGGAGAGATATGGATGAGGGATGAGCTAAGGGAATGAGGAGAAAGGGGAGGGAAGGGGAATGGATTATCTAATTCCCAGGTTATTATTATCTCTGAGAATTATAGTCTTGATCTTAAGTTTTGTGTTATCGTAGGTTCTTGGTGATGTTATGAGTTACTACTCACTACCCACTGCTAGCTACCATACACAATACACAATTATCCACGAAAGCGGTACCTTACAAAAGAGAAGTAGCAGCGGTAATACCCCCCCAAAAAAAGGGAATTTTAACTAGAGGAAGAAAGCTGAGGACTACTTTTCGCGTCCTTACTAGTACGGCATCCCAAATTACGGCATCCTGAATACACCAAAGTCAGTATAAGGAAAGATTAATCAAGAATCTGATTAATAATCGGATTAACGTGATTAGATTAGATTAGAGTATAGTTAACGAGTCTCTTGATTAGATCAGATGAATTGATTTTGATTAATCAGATTAACTAATGATTAATACTCTATAATAATATAGTTTTCACTATCTCTTCCTTCTCTTTTCTCTCTCTTTTCTGTAAAGTTTCTATTAGTTGTAGTCTTATAAGAGCACTTTATAGGCAGTATTGAAATTCTACTGCTTAGCTAAATAGGCATTACTCGGACGCCATCCCGAGGCACGGCCCGGTCACATGAGTACATTAATCATTAATTAATTATTAATCTGATTCACGCTGATTAGATTAGATTAATAGCCCATTAATCTAATCTAATCTAATCAATCATTTTCTCACACTGACCAAAGTCCAAAAACGAGTAAATCGCAAATCGTAAATCTCAAAGTGTAGATAGTGATGAGAAGTAGATGATTCAACATAATATAATTAATATGCTCTCTCTCTCTCTCTCTCTTTTTAGCTTATACCTAGTGTAACTATAAAGCTATCTACATAATATAAGAGTGCCTACTTCTTTACTAGTATACTAGTACTCGCTCTTATATCCTGACTATTATACTCTCGCGGCAACCCTTACATTCTTATTTAGAAGAAGTCAAAGCAAGATAGGGAAGAGAGGAAGAGAGGAAGAGAGGAAGAGAGGAGGAGAGGAGAGAAAGGGGGGGGGGGGGGGG
>LKTO01000798.1:0-18199 GCA_001399465.1 Hymenoscyphus scutula
CTAAAAGTTATTATTTAGACTTTCTAGTTAATATTAGAATTATATTCTCTAATCTATAGTATACTAAGTATTACATTCTAGCTTCTAATCTTAATAATATTAAATTATATATCTAAGTAGTATTCTTCGATAGTAAGTTTTATTAGAATTATTTACTAATTAATAACTGTTTTAATATACTATATCTATTCTATCGACTATATCTAGACGGTATAGTTCTATTTTCTTAATAGAGACGTTTAGCTTCTTAAGTACTAATAGAGATAGAAAGTTATCTATTACTTCTAAGTTAATTATAACCTAGATCTTCTATCCTCTAATTCTTATAGTTATAGTTAACTGTCTATCTTCTAAGGTAGTATAGATTTCGTTTTTAATAAACTAAACCTTAAAACTATAGTTTCTCTAGTTTACTTCCTCTATCTAGAGGTTATTTACCTAGAGATAGAGAGTTACCTAGTCTAAATTACTTTTAGACACTATATAAATTATCTACTATTCTATAGATATAGTATAGTTAGATTTATTACTAGTAAACTATCTCTTAGATTTCTATACTAATATAGGTCTTAGATAGTATCGTTTCTAAATAATTATATCTTCTAATATAACTTCTAGAGTCTAGTATTTATCTACTTATAGTTAGTTAAAAGGTTAGTCTCTTTCTTTCTATACTATAGTAGCTATCTTAAAGATATCTTTAAGAGGTTATATATTTAGTTTTCCTTCTATTATATCTAGGTTACTTTTAATATTTCTAAATATAATACTTATTAGAAGGTTACTTTAAACTTAAAAACATTCTAGTACTTCTAGGTCCTATTCTCTAGTTATATAAGAGGTCTAAAAGTCTAACTTATTTCTATTAAGGTCTATCTATTAGTTACTATATTTAAAACATTCTATAAAAGCCTATATTTCTTCTAGATAAGAGTTATCGTTCTAGTTGTTTCCTTTACTAGATAAGTCTAATAATTCTAACGATAATTCTAATAATAACTTTACTATTTCTATATCTTATTATAGAGATAGATTATATTTAGACTTAGATCGTTCCTTATAGTATTACTTAAGAATAGAGTTCTTCTTATCTTCTACTTACGTTCTATATCTATAAGCTTTCTACTCTTTATTAGATAGTTTAAATCTCTTAAGTAATACTATTTTCTTTCTAGTTATAGTATTAGCTTAGTACCTTTCTAAAGAATTAGCCTTCTTATAATAGTTACTTACTCTATAGCTAGATAGGCTATATAAAAAGTAGAGGTTCTACTCTTGTTATCGGTTTCGTTCTTTCTAGAAGAGCTCTAGTTTTCTACTATATTATTACTTTAGCTAGAAAGGTTTTCTTATAGTAGTATTAAGTTATATAAGATCTCTATAATCTCTTTATTAGCTACCCTTTAAGGCTTAATTTCTATAGCTACTCTTCTTTTCTAGGTTTTGTTTATAAATATAATTATCGATTTTAATAGCTTTATTAGTTAATAGATTTAATATATTAGAGAAATCGCCTCTAGTTAGCTTATCCTTTACGCTATCCTTAAGTTCTTAGTAAAACTACTCTCTTAAAGCTTCGTCGTTCTATTCTATATATATAGAGTAATCTATCGAATAGTTTTAGAAGAGGAAGTTTAACTTCCTCTTAAGTAGTAATAGTTATCGTAATAGTTAGTATAGATAGAGTTACTATCGAGAAGTATAGAAACGATAAAGTAGCTAACATCGTATCGATTAACTTCTAAGCTTAGATACTTAAAGTATAACAATTCTTAAACTAACTAACTAAGGTAACTAAGTATTACTAGAGTTTATTCTTATAAAGAGATATAATCGTAGACTAGGTATTTACTTAGAGGTAAACTTATTACTTAACTATAAAGCTATTAAGGTAGTAATAATAATATAATATTAAGTTAAGTATAAAGCTTCTATCTAATAGTAGACATACTAGTACTATATAGAACCTTTCTACTTCTAGATCTACTCTAGATCTCTAGACTCGTTTAGATCTCTAAGGGATCCTCTAGGATCTATTATATAATTTATAACTACGTGAAATCCTTAGATCGCTTAGCTAATCTAAGCGACCTGTCTAATACTATAAGAGTATATAATAGTACTTAACCTATTAGAACGCTGTCTAGTCTTTACTAGTTATATATATATATAATTTATAATATAAGGTTAAATTCTTTATAGCCTTTTATATAGTCTATAACTAGTTAATTATAAGCTAAAACGCTAAAGCTAGATTCTATAGAGCTAGTCTAGTATCTCTAGATCCTTAGACTATACTCTCTAAGCTAGATATTATATTATAGACTCTAATATCTCTAAGTACTCTATTAGACTATACTAACCCTTAGGTCTTCTAGACGTCTTTTAATCTAACTAATACTCTTTTATTAATAACTCTTATTAAAATTATATTATATATTATTAAGAAAGCTTACTAACCTCTATTTTCGAGATAGTAGCTATATTAGCTAAAGGTATAGAGATAATAGCTTATGAGATGACTTTATTAATAGCTAAAGTCTAGACTCTTTATAAGATAAATGAGGTACTTAGTAAACGTTGTAGAGCTAAAAAGACCCGGGTCCGTCAAGGAGGTGTACTTACTATAGAGGATGTACAGGACATATTAGCTTAGCGGGATGCTAAGGAGTAAGTATAAAAGGATAAGTGTTCTATGAAGAGTGATCAGAATGAGAGGTAATCGACTATTCGATGTTATAGAACTTGCGGAAAGAGTGGTCATAATACGCGAACGTATCAAGAAGCTATAGATGTAATTAGTTCATCAGATTTCGAGTAGTTTAAGTGAATGTTATATGTTATAATAATTTAATTTTACGTCTAGGTGGTGGGGTGAGGAAAAGTGTCCGGGGTCCTGGTGTACTACGTTATTAGGTTTATTGTTAATTATAAATGTAATAAGTTATAAACCGTGTTTTCGTGATTTTTAGGTGTAAATAGGTGTAAAAAAAAATTATGTGTATTAGTGATTTACTCGTATTGATGACCCTCACCCAAAAGCCTCTGGCTTTTGGGTGAGGAGTGGAGCCGAACGATTACTACGAGGAGGTTGATGTCGAGTGAATCGACTTTCCGACCTAAAGACCACCGCATCCTAACAGGGAGTATATTGATCTGCAGTTTTTAATGCAGGCTACTTCGGCGATTGAAGCGTTTCAAGGAGAGCAGTTTTATTCGCAGAGATAGAGAGTGGCAGGAAAGTATTCAAGTAGACTTCGACAAGGAGAAAAGTACATGTTTTCACGTCACAAAACCAAAATACGAAAGTAGAGCGAAAGTATGGTCACTCACTGCTCTATTTCTGCCTTAACTCAAAGTATAAAGCTCGACCTGTGGTTTCGTAAACCCATCATGGCTTTTCCACACCTCCGAATCATCAACACCCATGATATCCGTCCAATGCAAAAAAGTAACACCAGTCAACTCGACAAACCCCTACAGATCGGCAAGACCATCTGCAGTAGGCATAGGAAGAGCACGGTAAAGAAGAATCAAAGCAGAGTGCGACTCGCCCCCCCCAGCAAGCGTAGCAATCTTGTCAGACTCAACCTCGGAAACCTTGTCGTCGTTGAACCACCACCAGTTTCCGTCCTCCTCGCCACGCTTGCCCGTCTTTGGATCTAATGGACCAAGCTTCTTAACATAGGAAGTGTAGTGACCACTATCTGCACTAGCACCCTGATGCGTGACGATTCCGCGGAGCTCGTAAAGGCCAGATTTGTTGTTGCCTTCGTCTTTGAGAAGTTCAGGGCTGATCATGGCATGCAATTCCTTCTTGGCCTCAAGGACAGCTGCAGCACGTTCGGCGTCGACCTCGGCATCTGTTTTGTAAACAACGTCTTCCATCTCGGTATCCCCTCCAGTCGACGGGCCTTCCTTTTTCTTCTTGTCTGCATCCTTCTTCGCCGAGTCTGCCTTTTTCGAGTCTGAAACCGAATCAGTGATTCCTGCAGCTTTATCCGCAGCCTCCTTATCGTGGATACGCTTCTGACGCTTGCGGGCTCTCTCCACGTCCTCCTCGTCCTTTCGCACATCGCGAACTTTGTCACGGACGGGAATGATCAGTTTCTTCAAATCATCGGTGCAAAAGTCTACCACATCAATCTCATGCTGGAAAGTGACCTTTCGCATGATCTTGGCTTTCTTTTGTGCCTCCCGCTTCCAGAAAAATCGAACAAAGTGTATTGTCAAGTATTTTGGTAACCGTGAGATTCGTGATGTCTTGGTGAAGATTGCATCTCGACCTAGTACCGATGAGTGTTTCTCGATCTTCTCTTCCAAGCCAGCCAGAATTCCATCCTTCATGTGATTTGTCGTGCCACTGATATGGCAGTCCAACTTCAAGAAAGCATCTTCGCTCTTTACGATTTCCTCTCCAGCATCCCTGGCGGTTTGCTCGTCACATTCCGTCACTGACGACATCTTTCCAGCCAGATATTTGTCAACGAATGAAATCTCCTTAGGCTCGGCATTGCCACTTGACGTCTCTTTGAAGGTCAACTTTTGACGGAGTTGTGCAATAATTTGTGACCAAGCCTCCTCAGCATCCTGTTGGGCGTATCCATTGCCAGATTTGGCCTTCTGGGCAAATTGAGGAAATATGGCACGGAGGGCATTGAGGAAGACAAGTGGGGGAAAGCCTTCCTGGGTCTGGCTCATTTGCTTGTACAGATCTCGAAGGGAAGCCGTAAGATCCATCGAGGAACCCACACCGCCAAGTCCAAACATGCTGAGATCCCCAAGTGTGTTACCCTGCGTTCCCTGGGCCGGCGTGTACTTTTCGAGACGAGCTTGAAGCTCCGGAATAGCGCGTAGGGTCTGTAATGTCGAGTTGAGGTAGCACGTATTGCCCAGGTTTTGGAGGCCGGCGGGGGTAGCACCAACTTGCTGAGCAGCTTCTGCTTCGGTCATGTCCTCGACGAATTTGACGGGATCCTTTGGTCTGCTCAACACATTGGATCCATCACCCGGGGTTCCCATCATCATGATAACTTGACCTGGCTTTGCGCCAATATTGGAGAGGTCAGTATCATCCTTGAGCTGGCCACCCTTCACGAGTATCTTTTGACGATCGGGCTCAACGCCAGTTAAGGAGTAGAGCTGGAATTTGAAGACTTCGCCGAGGGAGGTAGGATCGAGCTCGACATCGTATTTCTTGCCTGCGTGCTTGACGACGACTAGAGATGGTTAGCACATCTTCAACGGTGCCCATACAAGGAATAGAAGCAAACAAACCAGGAATGGTTGTTGCCATGGTGGCGGGGTCGAGGAGCAGATCCTCAGAATGAATATTAGTATGAAGAGTAAACAAAATCAGAGGGGATTCCGCAATGGGACTTCGACCCTGCCGCGAGACCTTTCGAGATGTCCAACTGAGGAATTGTTGGAGTTGGTGTTCTCAAGTAGGTATTAAATAAATAGCAAACAGGTACAGCAGGCCTCGGAGGCGTCGTTACTGCTAGCGCCGTTTCGTTAGAGTACGTTTTGGTGGGATGCCTGTTGCCAAGAAACCCCACCAAACCAAACGACCACCACCTCATCCATATCTAGGAATCTACCTAAGCCAGCAGGAGGCTGAAGGCGAGAACAACTCCACCAATTCCAGCTATGGTGAGATATCCCCCCCTCCGGCCTTTTCTTCCCCTCAGAACCAAACCTCCTAATTGCTCCCTGCTAAGCTAGCAATCTAGTCTCAATCCCTGCGCCCCTACCTCCAATGCGTCCGATCCTCCCTCACCTCCGCCCTCTGCCTCTCCAACTTCGCATCTCAAACGTCAGAAAGACACAATGTTCCTGAAATCGAGGCCCGGACCTCTCCAGAAGTTCTGCTAAACCCTCTAACGGTGGCCCGAAATGAAAACGAGCGAGTCTTCATCGAGCCCAGCATCAACAGTGTCCGCATAAGCATCAAAATCAAGCAGGCAGATGAAATAGAACATATCCTGGTCCACAAGTTTACCCGATTCTTGACCCAGAGAGCCGAGGCATTCTTCATTTTACGGAGGAAGCCTGTGAAGGTATGTGGAACAGACAACTTGGGGATGTGGGACATGCTGATGCCATTAGGGTTATGATATTTCGTTCTTGATTACAAATTTCCATACCGAAGAGATGTTGAAGCACAAGCTGGTCGATTTCATCATACAGTTCATGGAGGAGGTGGACAAGGAAATTTCGGAAATGAAGCTCTTCGTACGTAACCAACACTTGACTTGACGGAAGGAAACTCGAGTCAACTAACAGTGAAAGCAGCTCAACGCACGCGCAAGATTTGTGGCCGAGTCTTTTTTAACTCCTGTGAGTATCCTTTGCATGTAAAAGTCTCAAGATGCTGACAATTTTTAGTTCGACTAGAAGCGTTTTGTATATTTCGGATCGACGCGCGTGTTGAAACTCGGTGGTAGGCTGCAGGCATTTTGTGTTCATGGCGAAGCCAAATTATGGCGTTTGGAGACTACGAAGTAAACATGAATTCATGACCATGGAAAAATATTATACGTTTTGAAAGTGACGTTGGGGTTCAAAATTGCGAATCCGCACTTGATGAAGTACCATATGATGCACGGATTTTGAACTTCCCTTGTGTTCTACGTTGGTGGGATGAAGTGTTTTAGGTTTTAACCAACTCTTGGAATCACGAGTTATTATTATCATGTTCAAATACGGTAAAGGCCTGATTATATTTCCAATTCTTTGTCATTAGGGTTTCCCCAACATTGGGTAGAATGGTGGAGATCAATATTTTGGATAGCTAATTAGAGCATCATCGAGCAGCTTTAAATACCCCATTCTTTCCGAATTACCGCTTGAGGAACCCATGAAAGCCCACAAACCCGAGGGTTAAGCCTCCTCGATAGTTGTCATTCGCGGATGGAACGGGCGCCGAACTGCGCGAGAGGATGAATGCGGACACTAATCCAAATCATTCTTTTGGTCGCTCCGCTGGAGGCTTTTGCGCACCTGTGCAAACGTTCTGAGCCAACTGAAGCCATATGTCAATCAGCTCTTTCCTCTCAACTTCCCGAAAGATGATTGCTTCCTCAATTGTTCTAAGAGATCGTATGCCCCATTAATGTCATTCACTAAAAGCGTTGAGTCATTAGGACTGAAGGCGAGTCAACATTGTAATTTCCATAAGTTATCCCTCTAAACGCAACTCTGGTCTTGTGCTTATTGACTAGCCGTAATGTATGATCATCTCATTCCTTTGCGGTGTCTGCCTCCTAGAATGACTGGTCACGGTTTGTCCTATTCTCACGAGAAATTATTACGAAGAAATCTCTTTGTAGATATCGATCTATTTCCTAACAACCTTACCTCCCATAAGGTCGCCTAAGTGTCCTTTTTTTGGCTATTATGCTCATTAGTAGCCTGGTTGCGAGCAGCGTAAGGGCAAATTATTTAGTACACTGATTGTTAATCTGGTCAAAGTGATTAGATTAGATTATAGATGAGATTAGATTTTCCAGGCCACCAGGGGGGCGTGGGACAGAGTATGCTTATGCGTATAACAACAAAATGCACCAAATACCTTCACTTACTACCCGCCTCTTCATTCTTGCTTTTTCTTTAGAAAGGTAGGATCAATATACCCAAGTAAACTAAATATTATTTTACCCCATCGTTTCCTCCTAAACTGTGGTGATGTGTTCCTAAGCACTAACCATAGTCTGACCCACGAATGAGTACACTCCCCGCCCAGTAAACCAGCCCAATAGCCCAACTCATATCCAACACTAGATTGGTCAAATATCCACAGGGAAAAGTGTCAAGGGTAGATTTCTCATTTGGAACCCGTTCATTTCCATAATGTTTTCCTTCCTACAAGATTATCCGTCTTGGGATTCCTGGGTATCCATCCATCCTCCCATCATTATACATGCCTTTCCTTATCCCCAATTGCTTATTTCAATCCAACTCCGTGTGTGTGTTCCATAAAATGCCCTTATTCCTTGCTCATCGTCGACTCCATCGATTGTTCGCTAGTCGCGCTCTTGGGCGCATCATTTTCCGGAACTTTGGCGGTCCCTCCAGTCATCATCGCGATAAACTCTATGCCTGCATTAGCATTTGTTGTCTGCCTTCTGCTTGGATACGAAAGGGGAATTACCTTGGAAGTTGATAGTTCCATCTCCATCGAGGTCGACTTCTTTGATGATTTGTGCTAGTTCTGCGTCGGATGGGTTTTGTCCCGTTGCCTTCATCACTCGGCCAAATTCCTCGACCGAAATGTTTCCCCCTTGATCTTGGTCCTGTTTCTGTTAGCTCTGGGCTCCAGACGAAGAAGAGGGACATATGAAACCTACATAGACTTCAAATTCAGCCTTGAAGATCTCGATTTCCTCTTGAGATAATGATCGTGCCTGTCCATCATCAGCGCATGTTCCCGACAAAATTACAGCAACCAGCTAGGTACTCACCATTTTGAGGGATATGTGTGTGGATTAGAGAGAGGTTAGGAAGAGTAGATTTTGTGTATGTGGTGTATTAGAGCTTGTACCAGGCAGTGTGAGAGAGTTCAAAGATCTCCGCAATCTCTCTATTTAAACGAAGCCGCCACGCTTTGACCCTAAACAATAACAAGCACACCCCACCTTTTTTCTCTTAGGGCACAAGGCTCAAACGCTACAGCGCTACGGCATTGGCGATCTTTCGTCGGGTTTTGGGGGATGAAACAATTCCCTAGGAGCCCCTGTTTCGAGGTGAGAGGAGTCGAGGACACGATGTGAGGGCATGTCACGCCATTGTTGGTAAATTAGATGGCTGGAAGGGAGGAAAGTATCTGCCAAAGTACCGGTAAGAAACTCCCATCTTACGACGAGCTTTATAGTTCAAGTGAGGAGGAGAAGGAGATCCTTCTGTAGATTAAGAAATGATCTTCCCTTCATGGCGCAAATAGCGGGGACCAAATCGCGTTTTTCCTTCGGGAATCGGGGCCGAAGAACGAGGATGCGGATTTTCTTTCCTCTGTTGTGTCCACCTTAAAGATCACAGTTGAGTATCTATATGAATTGAAATTCATGCAGTTACTAGATGAGGGGGACATTTCTTGTTTCGTTATGTCAGCCGCATCTATTAAAGAAATTGTTGGAAGAGATGTGAAAGCATTTCCTTTGCTCAGGTGGGCGTCTGATGGTTGTCTGATGACACTGGACAAGTCATGTGTCAAGCAAGACACTGTTATCTCATCTAGCCCCTTAGAACTACCATTTCATGACTCTAGATGCCATTCGTAAAGCAAGCTAGAGTGAAGTGAACCAAGACAGATAATGAGAGAACAGGTCGAAATTTCAGCAATCTCAGAACGAGCTAAATGGATGTATAACCTTAAGGCAACGAGAAAATGCTTTTTGTCTGGAAATTGGGAGAGACGTTTATATAAAGTTAAGTAATTCAAATTAAATTACTCCTAACAAAACTATGAATAGTAAATTGGAATACCACGGCATCCCAAATACACTAAAAGTTCAGAATCATTTAAAGAGAAAATATAAATTTACTATTATTATTATAACATTACCGTTGTATCGCTATCCTTCTACGTTATTACTGTTATATTACCTTATAGTAGAATAAGAGGGAGAGAGGGAAGGAGAGAGGAAATTACGTAAATTAGAAAAAGGTTATCATCGTACAACCTACTAGTAACCTAATAGTGAATGTTCCACCCCCCTCCCCTATCTCTCCCATCCCCCTTCCTTTTATAATAGATACTGTAAAAGGATGAAAAAAGGAGAAAAGAAGAGAGGGGAATTGTAAGAAGAAAGGGGAATTATAAGAAGAGAGGGGAAGTTAGCTCTAGCGTAGGTTAGTATTCTTCTTCTTTTTTATTTTACTTCTTATACTCTTTTTCTTCTAGCCTCTCTCTTTCTATCTTCCTCTCTTTCTCTCTCTTTATTTAATTTAAGAGTAATATAAGGACAGACTACCTAAATAGTTAACTGTCTAGGTATCGAAAGTTAGCTACACACGTGACGTACACGTGATTTAATTATTATTCTCTAGAAGAAAATAAGTAATAAGGACGAATATATCTTCTAGAGACTTAAGATATAACTCTATAGAGAGAGAGAGAGAGAGAGAGAGTGTAGATATAAACTTAATAAAGATTTAATCTTTTACTTCTTTTTACTTATAAAAAGTAGTAGTTTATAATATACGATTTAGTTATATCCGACTTTTAGTATATTTAGAATGTTGTACTACTATTACAAACTTACTAAAAGAGTAAGTAAGCGATAGATAAGTATAAAAAAAGAGGTATTTACTATCAAGGGTTATACTCGTAGAGTGAGTCTTAGAGTACTCTAGCGACGTATGCACGTGACCTCGCTTGGCATTACAACGTATAGATCTGACGGAACCTTCGAGAGTACTCTTGGTAGAACTCTCTAGAATGTATAGACTGGGTATATAAGATAGTAACGACTCAACTATAGAGAGGACAATCGAATCTTCTTGTATATAGACACCTCTATAGTTTAATTCATAGTATTTACTATAAGTCCTAACATTTACTTTCTATAACGTGGTTTATCAGTACCTCGCTAATATCAGTACCTCGCCACTTGAAATCTCATACAAAAAACGTCTGTGCACAACCGTGCACTTTACGTATGTATCAATAAAAAAATCTAAAATTGAAATTTTCCTTTGTCTAATAACATTTTAATATAAGATAAGTAATATTTAAAAACTAAGAATTAAGAATACTCTTATATTAATAAAACTGAAATTTCAATTTTAGATTTTTTTATTAATACATACTCAAAGTGCACGGTTGTGCACAGACGTTTTTTGTATGAGATTTCAAGTGACGAGGTACTAATATTAGCGAGGTACTAATAAACCACGTTATATTTATACTAGATAAAACATTTTCTCGAAATGTTTATATCGGTATAACTATAGTAAATAGTACTTAGTTAGTTATACTTAATTAGTATTAGTTATAGTACTCGCTTAGGTACTATAAGTATTATATACTATACTATATTAGTACGATATATATAAACGATAATATACTCTTTTTATATTACGCTTATAACTACTAAATTATACTAGTAGTTTACTTTCTCTATTTCTATTTTGTTATAATTACTATTCTATTTCTTCGTTTCTATTTATCCTTTTAAGGTTATTTATCTAAATTCTTTACCTCTCTTATATTCTAGGAAAAAGAGGAAGAGGAAGTAGAGAAGAAAGAGAAAGTGGAGGAGGAAGAGGAAGAAAAGAGCGGCATGAACATGTTATAATGTAACCCTCTAGTCTCTTCTTTAGGAATAGCCTTGAAATTAATAAGCGGGAAGTAAACATTACCCTACTCTCCTCCCCTCCTCCCCTTCCCTAACCTACCTCCCTACTTCTCTAACTTTACTTACTTTAAAGAAGAGAGAAGAATGGAAGTGAGCGAGAGTACTAGAGTGAGAAATAGGACAGTTGGAGGCATATAAGGAAACTAGGGCTATTTGAGTAACTTTATTTCAAAATACTTTTACGATATGTGAGTTACGATTTGCGATTTGCGATTTAGTTTTTATTGGAGTTTGGTGCATTTAGGGTGCCGTACGTACTAGCTACTTAATCTGCATACAAAACAGCATTCGCTGACACACGAAGCATGAGGAAAATTGATATGAACGGCACATTTCAATTGAGTTGCTACAAGACATCTCGATATTAAGGATAAAATGTACTTTTATCAAGCAACAAATGAGAACAGGATACAAAGAAGAGGACCCGAAACAAAGTTATTTGAGCATGGCAGAAGCGCCGACAGCGTCATTTAAGCTTTTACAGGATTGAGCTCCCCAGTCTTGATATCATAAACATAACCAATAGCCGCCTCGGCATGTTCCTTCCTCACCATCGACGATGATCGAAGAATCTCCAGATCATTGACATCTTGTTCAAGACTGATACTGTTGAATTAATTAGTATACCCTCTTCTCTTCGCCTCTTGTCTTGGTGATTAACATGCTTATTGATGCTTCCAGATTCCATGTTCTCAATTCCTTCTTGCTCCGGGAGTCGTTTCTTCAAAATTTCTGGAATCATACGATCTGTGAAGCAGCTAGTCCGGCAAACTAAGCAGTAAATTTACTCGTGTTTGAAGGATGGGATGGGGGAGGGATAGTGCCAGTGTGGGGGATGACGACGATACTTTCGAGTCTCATGAACGAATCGAGAGCTACATTGTCTTTCAATGCGGGTTTGATATGACCAATAATGTTTCGGCAAACAATTACTCCATCCTAAGGATGTAGGTTAGTAAGAGTAGTTGAATCAAGGAGTGGAAGGTAAATATACCGGATGGCTTCACATTGAGGAAATACTCTGGGACACAACGTCGGCCGAGACAAGCGACTAGGCAGTTTCGGTAAGATAGCGAGCATTTTGTACTCGTGATGAATGCCTACCGGCGAATGTTGGATGAGGAACGAGTCTGGCTGCTTTGAATCTGCCGAAGAGAGAAGGGGTTGATGGTCTGCAACAGTGGCTCTGTGATATTGTGAGAATTATTTCATGCTGAAAATCCAGGCTAGTACTCACTTGTTGCGCTTAAGAAATTTGGTAATAGTGCTATTCTCCATGACGAAGGGCCGAATACGGTTTGTGGAGGTATGATGATGTGTGATAGTGGTTTTGATGTGGATGATGAGCTGGAAAACCTTGACGACCCACGCGCTCTTATATATACAACTATCAACGGTTATTGGCTTCCTGCATCCCCACCTCCACACTTGTTTCACAAGGCCCAGGTTACTATTTACCCCAAACAGGAAAGGCGATGAAGGCGTCTGCCGAAACTACACGGATAGGTAGCAATGGAGTGTACTAGCTTCCGTTGCCTCTCTGCCTAGATGCTCAGATGTATGCAAGCTCGTTACTCGGCGCAGAAAAGGTATTTTGGGAACTATCCAGAAGGTTTGACAGAAAATGTATTGCAAATTATGGTTATCGTTTTTTTGCGACCCGCTACTAGAGGCACTGAGGGCTTGTGCACGCATCCAGGACACCGCATCTGTACGATGACTCGATGCTGACTTCAATTGACCCTTTGTACGCCTTTAAAACTAGGGTAGGAAATGACAGAAACGGCAAAGAGACAGGAAATCAATGATCTGGAGAATATACGAGACAACCTTGCTGTTTTGGCATGTCTACGTAGGTGTTTGTGTCACGAATCACGTGGTAACATGTGACAAGTGAAGACCAGGCGGCGTCCTGACAGGTTAAAGCACTATTGTATACTCTTATAGTATAAAAGGGTTACTTAGGGTAACTAAGCGATCTAGGGATTTCCTTGATAGATTATCACGTGACCTGAATAGATTATAGAGGCTCGAGGTAAGCTATTATAATCTAGATTATAGATAATTAGAGCGATCCTTAATAATCTATAAGTAGAAAGGTTCTATATAAGACTAGTATATCTACTATTAGATAGAAGCTTTATACTTAACTTAATATTATATTATTATTACTATCTTAATAGCTTTATAGTTATATAATAAGTTTATCTCTAAGTAAATAACTCGTATATTTTTATCTCTTCTTATATACTAACTCGATAAGACTTAGTTAACTTAGTTAGTTTAAGAATTATTATAGTTTACTATATAGTTATAAATAGATAAAATATTTTCGATCTAGTCTACTATAATCTAGATTAAAGTAGCTTTCTAAGGCTACTATAATTTTAGTAATCTAATAAATACTCGATTTAAGTAAAGCTAGTTTCTACTAGAATATAGTAAAACTTAAGAATAGTATAGCTTCTTATAGTTTATCTCGATTTCTTAAATATCTACTCTAATTCTAATTATAGCTATAAAGCTAAAGATATACTATTCTATAGATTTTAAAAGTAGTAGTAAATAGATTTATATCTACTTTTACTATTAAAATTTACTTTCTTTAACTTATCTTAAAAAACTAGAATAATAAAAGTAGATATAAATATATTTAGCTAGTATTAGTAGATAATCTATTAAAAATAATAAAATATAAGTTTAAAACTATAAAAGACTTAGTCTAATAAATATTAATTAGATTAAATAGATTATATACTTATTACTATTATATAATATCTTTAAAAATAGTAATTTCTCTATATACTTATACTTTTAAATAATAAAGATTTAGAGAAAAAATTATAACTCTATAGAGAATTAAATAGTTATTAAATAAATATATTATAAATTAGATAAGTATACTATAGATATATTAAATAAGACTAATTATTATCTAGATTAGTTTATTATATTAACTTATATCTACTAAAAGCTAAAGATTTATAATAAAATTATTATTATTTAAGATCTTTAATAATAATAAGAGATACTAAATTTTAAGTAATTTTATAAGTTTATAAAGAAATTAATAAAAGATAGAATAAAATAACTATTTCTAAGACTTATAATATATAATAAAGTTTAATAAGTATTTACTAAAGAAAATTAGTAGATTATCTACTAGAAGTAGCTATTCTCTTAATATAAGAGTTAAAAATAATAGTAGAGTATATAGATATAATAGAATAACTAATATTCTATTATAATATAGAATAATATAATTTATTACTAATCGAGCTATATTATCGAGCGAGCTAATTTCCTCTATTAAATCTTTTTAATATATAATTACTTAACTATAATATATTTAATTAACTAAACTACTTAGAATCTAATAATTTATTTAGTTCTATAGACTCTTAATAAGTTTATATATTATAACTAGTCTTTCTATAAGTACTATATCGTTATCTAGAGAGCTATCTCTTCTTTTATCTACTTTTTTTAACACGCTTATCGCGTCGAGCCTACTTCTCTACCTTCTTTTAAGCTAATATATTCTATATATTCTCTATAATAAGTATACTCTCTTAATAGATCCGAGTCTTTTTAGCTCTTCGACGTTTACTAAGAGCTTTATTTATCTAGCGAAGGGTCTAGACTTTAGCTAATAGTAAAGACACCTTATAAGCTAATATCTCTATACTCTTCGCTAATATAGTATTATAAATTATATATATATATAACTAGTAAAGACTAGACAGCGTTCTAATAGGTTAAGTACTATTATATACTCTTATAGTATTAAGAGATCGATTAGACTAGCTAAGCGATCTAAGGATTTCTCTATTCTAGTAAATATATAACTCGCTTATCGAGTTATATAGCTATTAGAGCTTATAGAAGCTTGTATTAGAGCTTAGAATCTAAGGATCTAGAAGATCTAACTATTAGTATATAAGGACGAAGGTTCTATATAAAACTAGTATATCTACTATTAGATAGAAGCTTTATAGTTAAGTAATAAGTTTATCTTTAAGTAAATATCTTATTCGCGATTAAACCTCTTTATATGTAATAAACTCTAGTAATACTTAGTTATCTTAGTTAGTTAGTTTAAGGATCGTTATACTTTAAGTATCTAAGCTTAGAAGTTTAAATCGTAATACCTCTAAAGGCTACTTCTACTACTAGCTCTAGCGCTAGTATTGTTAACGCTCTAACCTAGAGAACGCTTACTATATTCTAGAAAACAACTATCTTAGATAACGATAATAATAAGAGTATACTAGATATACTAGAACTATATAGAGTTAAAGCTCTTAAAACAATTTAGGTCAAGCTATCTAACATCTACTATAGTAAACGACAAGAGTTAGAGTTATTTCTACTTTAAATAGAAATCTACTTTAACTTTAATAAAGACAAGTTCAAGAGTAATAGTATAGCGTTATCTATCTTCGCTATCTTATACCTTCGAGAGACCGCTCTCGAATAGATATAACTATACTTAGAGAACCTTTTCACGTATAAAGCCTTAGCTAGAAGTATAGTAAACATCTAATTAATATTTAGATCTTAGAATAGATTTAAGGTTACTATTATAATAGTTCTAACTACTACTCTACTAAGATAAGACTCTACGAGAAACTCGGCTAATTAGAGATATCTTACTTTAGTAGATCTCTTACTTTAGTAAGATCTCTTACTTTAGTAGATACTCTTACTTTAGTAGATCTCTTACTTTAGTAGATCTCTTACTTTAGTATACGCTCTAGCTACCTTATATATTTAAGAGCCTCTAGCTTCTAGACTTTTATTCTTCTTCTCTTCTCTTCTTAGCTTAGAATCCTTATATTTAATAGTCTCTACGATTCTATAACCTATACTATAGGCCTTATATATATATCGTTATAACTATATACTAAATATTTAGTAATATCGATATAGTTAAGACTATAGTATATAAGCTACTTAACTTATACTAAACTAGATTAGTAATTAATTATATAAATAAATTCTAATACTATAGAAATAAGATAGAATAGAATTCTCTTACTCTTATAAAACTCTTCTATAGAGAACTTAATATTAAACTATATAAGGAAATAGCGAGATAAAAACTCGATTATAAAGACATCGCCGCTATAATCGAAGAGGTAATCTATTTAGATAACTATCTATAGAAATTTAAGAAAACTAACTCTTACTTAGAATATAAGAAATAAAATAAGTAGAATCGACTAGAGCGCTAGAACGATTAATAAGTAAATACTATCTAGAAGAGAACTTCTAGAAAGCTAGAACTTTTCTAGAAAGAACGAAACTAATAATATAAGTAGAACCTCTACTTCTTATATAGCCTATTCGGCTATAGAGTAAGTAACTATTATAAGAAGGCTAGTTCTTTAGAAAGGTATTAAGTTAATACTATAACTAGAAAGAAGTAGTCTTACTTAAGAGATTTAAGCTATCTAATAAAGTAAGAAGCTTATAAATATAGAATATAAGTAGAAAACGAGAATAATTCTATTCTCGAGTAATACTATAAGAAACGATCTAAGTCTAAATATAATCTACCTCTATAATAAGATATAGAAATAGTAGAGTTATTATTAGAATTATTATTAGAGTTATTAGACTCGTCTAATAAAGGATATAACTAGAATAATAAACCTTATCTAGAAGAAATATAAACTTTTATAGAATGTTTCGTATATAGTAACTAATAGATAGACCTTAAAGAAAATAAATTAGACTTTTAGACCTCTTATATAACTAGAGGGTAACATCTAGTAGTACTAGAACGATTTTAAGTTTAAAGTAATAATCTAATAAGTATTATCTTTAGAAACCTTAGAAGTAACCTAGATACTATAGAAGGAAAACTAAACGTATAGCCTCTCGAAGATATCTTTAAGATAGTAACTATAGTATAGAGAGAAAGAGATTAACCTTTTAACTAAGTATAAATAGATAAATATTAGACTCTAGAAGTAATATTAGAAGATATAATTATATAGAAATAATACTACTTAAGATCTATATTAGTATAGAAAACTAAGAGATAGTTTACTAGTAATAAACTCGACTATACTATATCTATAGAATAGTAAATAGTTTATATAGTATCTAAAAGTAATTTAGTTTAAGTAATACTCTATTCTTAGAGGAATAATTCTTAAGTAGTAGAAATTAACTAGAGAAACTATAGTTTTAAGGTATATTTTATTAGACTCGAAATTTATACTACCTTAGAAGATAGATAGTTAATAGTAACTATAAAAATTAAGAGAAAGAAACTCTAGGTTATAATTAACTTAGAAGTAATAGATAACTTTCTCTCTCTATTAGTACTTAAGAAGCTAAACGTCTCTATTAAAAAAATAGAACTATACTATCTAGATATAGTTAATAAAATAGATATAGTATATTAAAATAGAGTTATTAACTAGTAAATAATTCTAATAAAAATTACTATCGAAGAATACTACTTAGATATATAATTTAATATTATTAAGATTAGAAGCTAAGATATAATACTTAGTATACTATAGATTAGAGAATATAATCTTAATATTAACTAGAATACTTAAAGAATAACTTTTAGCTAATATAACTATAAAGGTTTATAGTTATAACTATATAGCTATAATAAGGTTAGCGCTACCTCTTCTAATATACTAGAATACCTTATCTAGAGTTCTCTATAGGTTAGCTAGAAAGCTAATAACGAAATATCTATATAGTATAGAGAATTTATAGAATTATTTAAGAACCTAGAGAACTTATAAGCTCTACTAGAATATCGTTTATAGAATTATAAGATTAAATTAAAAGAGAGTTATAATCTTAAGAAA
>LKTO01000799.1:0-18176 GCA_001399465.1 Hymenoscyphus scutula
ATAGTTTATAGTAGAGTATAATATATACTACTATAATAAACGATATAGTTAGAAGCTAATACTAAAAGAGAGAGATAAAGTCTACTTATAGCGAAAAAATATTAATATAAAGAGACTAAGTAGAAAATTAGACTATATATATATTAGACTGTTTAAAATTAAGTAAGTAAAAGAACCTTTAAATTATAAACTAGCTCTACTAAAAATAATAAACATCTTTCTAGTATTTTATATCTTCTTAAACTAGTACTACTAAGAGTACTACTAGCTCTACTTATAGAGATCTAGCTAGTTAACCTAAATACTAAGTATAAAGTTAAGAAGATTCTTAACTATAAACTTATTAGAGGTAAGATTAAGTATTTAATTAAATAGTTAGATTATCTATATTTAGAGAACACTTAGAAACTAAAAGAGAATATTAGCTAGTATTCGATAGAGCTAGAGAAGTTTTACTCTTAAAACCTAGATCTAACTATAATAAATAGTTAGAGAGGAAAGCCTTAAAGAAGTTTAGGTTAAGGTCTAGGTCTAGAGTAGAGTTAGAGGCGTTAGGTAACGAAAGAGTAGCTAGCTAGGCAGCCTCTTCCTCTCGCTACTTCTTTTCTTTCTATTCCTTATTATATATCTTCTCTCTTTCCTTAGTAGTATCTAGTTCATCGAGAGTATAGAGTCTACGACGAACTATATTAATACCTCGCTCTCGAAGTTCTTATTATCGCTACTTAAGCTCGCGCACGTAAGATAGACCGGCTATAGCTACCTTAAAAGCTATATCTCTTTTAAATTTAAGACGCTCTTCCTCGAGGCGGATACTCTCGAGGTTGTTATTTAATTTCTAAAGAGCGTTATATTTAACGCCGCGCCTAATTTACTCTCTATACTACTATAACTTATTATTTAGAACAAAGTACTTCCGATTATAATATTAGTAGTTAGAATAAGGTATAATAGCGAAACTTTATATCTAGATAGTTTTAGAAAGCAGGATATATTATTTATACTTCTACGTTTTAGAGGATATATTAAAAGAAGAAGAGAGCTACTAGCCTTCTAACGATATTTCTTAGGTTATACTTAAGTATAGAGACACGCTAGGCTAAGAAGAGGATAGTATTACGAATCACGTATATATATAACTAGAAAGACTAGGTAGCGTTCTAATAGATTAAGTACTATTATATACTCTTATAGTATTAAGAGATCGGTTAGAGTAGCTAAGTAATCTAAGGATTTTATTATATAAATAAATATTTAACTCGCTTATTAAGTTATATAACTATTAGAGCTTATAGAAGCTTATATTAGAGCTTAGAATCTAAGGATCTAGAAGATCTAATAGTTAACACGTAAGAATAAAGGTTCTATATAAGACTAGTACGTCTACTATTAGATAGAAGCTTCGTACTTAACTTAATATTATATTGTTATTACTACCTTAACAGCTTTATAGTTAAGTAACAAGTTTACCTTCGAGTAAACATCTAGTCTATAATTATACCTCTTTATAAGAATAAACTCTAGCGATACTTAGTTACCTTAGTTAGTTAGTTTAAGAATCGTTATAATAAGCTCTAAACTATTATTACTAGTCTAGAGATAGCTAGCTAATAGTATTAGAATCTGCTAGAATAGATATTTATTAGCTAAAATATTCTATTTAAATCTTAAAAGAGTATTAGTAATAATATTTATACTATCTATTATCTACTTTAGAATAATAGTTATATTATATCTAGCTACTAAAAGTAGAATCTATTAAAGTAGATAGAAGTCTTTTCTAGTAAGATAATAATTAATAAAGCTAGATAGAGTAATAGTACTATCTATATAGATAATAACTATCTTTCTTACTTAATAGAGTATTTAAAGAATAAGAGAGACTATAATAGCTTTTACTTTAAGTATATTAATATATTTTCTATATAAGAATATAAAAACTTCTATTAAAAAAGTATATTTTAAAGTAGAGTTAAGTTCTCTTATACTATCTAAAAACTATCTATACTCTTTATTAATATATATATTATTAGATAAATTACTTCTTATATATAGTCTTTAAGTATTAATATTCTATTATATATAGATAATAATATAGTCTACTAATATAGATCTTTAAGTATTTAGTATAGAACTTCTAATTAATATATATAGTATAGAAATACTTTATCTAGTAGTACTATAGTTATATAAAAGAATAGATAACTAGCTAATTACTATATATTATACTTAGTTAGTAGAATCTATAGTATTTACTAACTTCTTCTTATCTAAGTAAGTCTCTATTATTATAGTATTAAGTTTAATATTTAGTATAACTATCTAGATTTTTAGAATGTCTAGAAAGTTATTAAGTTAATAATACTATTTATTACTTTAGTATAGCTTCTTAGAGATAGTAAGATTAGCTAAGATTATCTAAATAGAATTCTAAGATCTATTCTAGATATAATTCTAGTATCTAATAGAACTCTTTAGTAAATAAATTAAATAGAAAGAAAGCTATTATAAGACTAAAAAGTAGATATATTTTAGTATAGTATTTACTCTACTATTTAAAATCTAAAAGCTATTATAATTAGATAGTAACTAGAATATTTCTAAGTATATCTTTAATATCTTTCTTTATAATTATATACTCTCGACTAGTCTTTTATACTCTTTAGAAGAAATTAAGTAGATATATATATAATATTATTAAAATTATTAGAAAAATAGTTATTTATTAAGTTCTCTTTTAGATAAAAGAGATAATAGATATAATAAAAGCCTCTATTATACTTAGAGACTAACTCTAGTAATAATAAGATAAAATAGTTAGTAGTATATTAGTCTTTATTATTAGTTTCTTTAATAATATACTCTTTAACTCTACTTACTTTAAGATTACTAAGAAGTTTTAAAGTAATAGTAGTAGAGTTAAGAAGAGAGAAAGAGAGATTTTTAATAAAATAAAATAAAGTAGTTCTTTATAGCTTATTTAGTAACTATATATAAGAATACTATATAATAAGTACTATAATTTACTAGAGTATTATCTTATAGCTAAAAACTAGACTTATATTTTAAAGAGAGAAAAGATATTAGTAGAAGATAATAAGCTATTATTATATATCTTAAATAGTAGAAAAGTATTTAGTTTTATAAGTATAGAACTATATAAGAATATATTAAAAAGTATAGTAGTATATATATTTATATAATTTTCTAAACTCTATTTATTATAAATATTATTAATATTATTATTTTTAATATATCTTTTATTATTTTATTTTAAGTAGTACTTTAATTTCTTATATTCTAGAGCTTTATACTTTATATATATATATAAGAATCTATCTAGATAAGCTCTAGATACTTATATACTTTATTATTCTACTTAAAGTAAAACTAGAAGCTTTATAAGAAGATATTAAAGACTTAATTATAAGAGTATATATCTTATAAATTATTCTCGCGCTTAAATCTACTATCTCTACTAGCTATAAGGTTTATAAGAGTTATTACTTCTTATAGATTTAAATTAGATAGAATTAAGCTATCTAGATTATAGAAATCTTATTCTATAGAGTAGTATTTAATAGCTAGCTAGAGTATATATTTCTAGATATATAACTATTCTAATTCTACTATCTAGTACTAGAAGATAACTAGAGATAATATAAGAGTAGAGAATATATATCTATTAATTATATAAAAGATAGAAATATAACTATTAAAGATTTTAGATAAAATTCTTATAACGTAGTTTACTACCGAGCGACGTATATCACCGAGCGATGTACTTTTCTCTACCCCGCTACCTAAAGGGTAAAATTAAATAATCATAATATATTATATTAATTAATCTAAATCTGAATCTAATAAACTAGAAGTATCTACAGCCTCTTAACAAGTTCGTGTATTATGACTAGACTTCTCGCAGGTACTACATCGTCGCCTAGACGGCTGCCTCTCCTTTTACCTACCCCTCTCAGAGCGCTTGTCGCGTCGAGCCTGTTCCTCTACTTCCTTCTGAGCTAATATGTCCTATATATCCTCTACAGTAAGTGCCCCCCCTTAACAGACCCGAGTCTTTTTAGCCCTCTAGCGTTTACTTAGTGCTTTATTTACCTTACGAAGAGTACGGACTTCGGCTAATAATAAAGTCATCTCATAAGCTAACAGCTCTGTACCCTTAGCTAATGTAGCTACTGTCTGGAAAATAGAGGTTAGTAAGCTTCCTTAATAACGTACAATCCGATTCTTAACTAATATCGTCTGTAAAAGAGCATTAGTTAGGTTATAAGAAGTCTGTGAGACCTAAAGGTTGATATTAGTAGAGAGGGTGATAGTGGGTGTTAGAGTCTGTAACCTTATATCAAGCTTTAAAAGAACAGCTTATAGGTTAAAAGGTACTAAGCTAGCTCTACGGAATCCAGCCTAGCTATTCTGAGCTGTTATAGAGGCTGAATAGGCTGCTTTAAAGGCGAGAAAAAACTTAACCTTTGTAATATAGTTAATATAAGCTTTAATAAAAGTCTTAATTTCTCGACTATATACTTGTTTTAAGATACTAAAACACCTAACATTAAGTGGCTAGGTTAAATGAGAGGAATAAGGAGGTAAATAAAGAGTAATAATATTATATATCTTATAGTACTCTTAGAATTCGGCCGACTTGTAACTCTTATATCTATTAAGGATAAGTATTTAATATAGACCCTTTACTTAAGTAGAAGTATACTTGTCGAAGTACTTAAGCTATTCTAGACCTATCTTATTATTTATCTATCTGTTACTTATAGGTTTAATAACCTAGTCGTATAAGAGGCTACTCTTAGTATACTAACTTATAAGATAATTCTTCTCTTAAACTACTAAAAACGAAGAGATACTCTAACCTTCGCTATTAACATAAATAATTACTATCGCCTATTTCTAATTATCTAGCTAAACTACCTTGCCTCTACTATATTAATCTATATAAGTTATAACTATTACTAGAGAGATTATATCTATTATAAAGCCTATCTTGTTAAAGTTATAGAGATTAGAGTCTATAATATTATATTTCGTCTATATATTCTCAACTAGTTAATACTATGTGCTAATAAGCTCTAGATCTTCGTATAAGGCTCTTTAGAAGTCGTAAACGTGATTAAAACGTGTCTTTAACTCTAGTCGTTGTTAAATAAATTAATATACCTAGTTCTTACTAATGTATAGTACCTCTTAAGATTTAAGTAGGAGATTCGCTATATCTTTAACACTAGTTAGACAGGGCGTAAATCCTCTTAAATCTAGATTAAGTATATATTAAATAATTATGTCCTTCTCTAAGTTGTTTAATTTATAACAATTAGCTTTAATTTTAGAGCGATAGGTTCAGCTAGCTATTCTATATCGAAGTGTTACTTTAGAGACCTTGTAGATCTTTACTATAGAGCGTTTACTTAGCTTTTTAGACGTTCGAATAGCCTCGATAGCTAGAATAATTCGCGCTTCTTAGGTTTGAATTTCTATAATAAATAGTTGAAAAAACGCGTCTTAAAGTTTATAAGTAGTAGAGTAGAGAAAAGTACGTCGCTTAGTAATATACGTCGCTCGGTAGTAAACTATGTTATTTAAGCTAAATCTTTTAAATTCTAGCTCTACTAGTAGAGATTCTTAGTAGATTATTCTATCTAGAGTAATTTAGAGAGCCTTAATATCTTAAGTAGATATATCTATAAGAGTACTAAAGTAGAGAAGTAGAAGCTTAATTAGATAGAAGGTATTATTAGCTATCTTTTAGATAATAATCTATAATTAAGATAATAAAAAAAGAGATATTTTTATCTACTTAATCTATAAGACTTTCTAATATAAAATTTCTATTCTAAATAATAAGCTAGTTAAATAAGAGATCTTTTTAGCTTAGTATTAGCTCTACTAGACTAGATACTATATAGCTATATAATATATTATATTATATATTCTTAATTTCTAAGACTCTTACTTTAGCTACTTATATTATAGTATTCGAGACTAAGTAGATACTTTTATCTTTAATAGTCTTATATATCTTTATTCTCTTAGCTATACTTAGAATTAAAGTAGATCTACTAAGAGTATATATATATAAAGAAGAATACTAAAATAATAGTATATAAATAACCTCTCTTTTTATTTATATAAATCTATATTTATCTATACTAATATAATAGAATCTACTACTTTAAATACTACTAATAAAGATACTTTATACTCTAATTCTAAGCTAGTTATTAAAGCTAGAACTAAATTTATATCTATATAATTAGACGATTAAAACCTTTAAATTACTCTCTCTAACTTAGCCTCTCTAACTAATCTATTTATTATCTTTACTCTTAATTATTCTCTAGAAATAATAGATATAATTATATACTATATAAATTTATATATTAGAGAACCTTAGAATCTATTAGTATAAAATATAAGAGCTCTAGCTTAGTACTCTACTATCTAGAAAGAGATCTATATTTATATAGCTATTTATATTAAATAGAAAATCTTAGACTACTAGAGTATAAAGTCTAGTATACTAAAATACTATATTTTTAAATATATATATAGAGATAGATTTTAGAAGTTTATATATACTTCTAGATTTATATACTAGAAGCTAAAAGCTACTTTAGAAGAGTAAGTTTTTTATATTCTAACTCTTTATTCTTACTTTCTTTAACTAACTTCTATCTTAGATAGAGCCTCTAAATATATATATATAATAAGTAAATATTAGAATATATAAGCTAGAATTAAGATTAGCTATTAATAAAGATATAGTATTACTTTAAGAATAAGTAGAGAAAATAATAATAATTTCTATAAAACCTATATCTACTAGATTTAAGATAGAGATTCTAGTCTAGTTTAGTTTCTTATAAGCTTAAAATTTCTATATTTCTAGATAGAGAAATAGACTTATAGATATATAAATACTAAGAGAGCTAGAAGATATAAAAGATTAAAAGAAGAAGAATAAAATAGAGACTATTATTATTAAATTAGTTAAGTCTCTACTAAGAAAAAGATACTATATTATTTTAGATAACTACTTTACTTTAATAAAACTCTTTAAACTCTTATACTCTCTTAGTTTTAGTATAACTAGTATAGCTTATATTAAGTCTAGAATAATTTAAAAGTTTATAAATATAGAGAAAAATAATAAAAATAATACTCTTAACTAGAGTATTAAAAAGAGCTTATCTATACTCTCTAATAAGATATATTTAGTAGCTTAAAAAGATAATTTTATTATTATTTTTATATATATAGTTTTAGAAAGAAAAGATAATATTTTATATAATTAATAATAATCTAAAGCTATTTTCTCTAAAGCTAAAATATCTAGTCTTCTACTATCTAGATCTTATAGAAAATCTTTAGATAGAATAGTTATTTAAGATTAATAAAGAAGTAGAATAGATATTATTAAAGAGATTAATAGTATATAGAAAGAAACTATTATTTTTATACTATCTTAGAATTAACTTTAGCTAGTAGTAGAATAGTAAGTTTCTATACCTTTATACTTACTTTCTTAATCTTATTATCTAAGCTATCTTCTCTATTAGATTTAACTATTATAACATTTTCTCTAGATATCTTAGTTTCTATAGTAGATTATTTACTCTTATTAGTCTATCTCTTCTCTCTTCTATTCTTCTTTACTTATTTATAAGCTAGTTTCTTACTTAAATAATTTATAGTCTCTATTTTATTAGCTACTATAGCTATAAGTTCTTAGAGAGACTTAGTAATATAATAATATAAGCTTATAAGTATTAGTAGTAGAGGTATATAGAAGTATATAGACTAATAGCTAAAAGTATATAACTATAAGATCTAATATAAAGGATATAAAAAGATACTAAATCTATAAGAGAGAGTATTAGTAGCTATATACTTTATCTTTAACTCTTATCTAAAGAGTTCTAGTATATACTCTATTCTAGATACTAGAGAATTGTAAGGAACTAAATAAGTAGTAGAGTACGTAGACGTAGTAGAACAATTAATATTCTATTAAGATATAGAATAAACGATACCTCATCGTACCTCCGTCTACCTTATAGTTATATAGGCCTAGAACCCTTAGATACTCCCTTCTATCTATACACTTCTCGAAACCATCTATAGTATTAATAGTATTAGCCTCCTTACGGGTCACCGTCGGGTGTACAGATTATATCTGTATACCCGTCGCTCTGCTAAGACTACGTGCTTACTAAGCCCCTGATTAACCTGACCCCCTTGATCTGAGTCCCTTATAAATGCCTTCCCTTCTAGGTTCTTGTCCCTAAGAACCCGACATTGAGTACTTCTATAAATGTAAACAATAGAACTATGCCTTCTTACCTTATAAACCTAAACAATAGAACCCTGCCTTCTTGCCGTCGTTGCCTAAGTAGCGACCTAACAGTAAATCACTTTCTACAGGTCTATAACATTTACTTGTTTGTTTATTGTTATATAGCGTAGACCCGGCTGTGAATTATCTACCCTATGTCTCTAGTATTCACTTATTTATTATATAGCGTAGACCTAGCTACGAATTATCTACTCTATATTTCTAATATTTACTTATTTATTATTATATAGAATCTTATTATTATGATTTACAAGCCTTAGTAGGCTAGTATATAGTTCTAGCCTCCGACTCTTCTTATTTTCTTTATAAATTCTACTTTAAACTTCTACTTCTAATCTCTTAACAAATCTTAATTAAATTCTATAACATGTCTTTTCCCTAGCGCTATAGTATTACTTCTTAGTTAGTAGCACCTCTAACTAGCTTGTTCTATCTATGTTACCTTTATTATTCTAAGAATTTAGACAGTTCTAACTAGAAGTTAAACAGCTATATTAAAGTAGCTAGCTATAATATTTATAAACATTGTCGCTATATAGGAAAAGTATATTACTAAATTCTCTAGAGCTATTATAAGTAAGTTAACGCTCTTATTACCTATTATAAAGCTATCTTTCGCTTACTAGATAGCTAGTGTTTTAATAACAGCCTAGAAATCTAGTCCCTTAAAGCTGCTTAAAAAGCCTATACTAACAAGGTAGAAGCTATTATTCGCTCTCTTTAAACCTCTAAAACCCTCGATAGTATAGAGTACTTAATTCTTTTAAGCATTTCCTAAATATAAGCTACTCTTAATAGAATCCTTAATATTATATGTTACTAGGTTTATTTTCTTACTATACTCTGTTATTTCTATTTCTAATAGTTCTCTAGAATAACCTACCTCCTCTAAGCTAGAACAACTCTAATAATTTTAATAATAATATTAATAGAGAAAGAGATAAGAAAGAAGAAGAAGATTTAGTTAGTGTTTCTATACTTTCCTTCTATATATTAGTTTTAATAGAAATGTAGTATTCTAATAACAATAAGATAATAGGTAGTCCTTCTCCTTATCTTTCTGCCTATACTACGCTCTCTTAACGCCTCTCTTACTCTACCACCTCTCTTTATACACCTGTCCGCGGCCTCCTACCTACACCTAGACAGGCTAATCAAGGCCTTTAAGTAGTATTCGAGAGTATACCTAAAAACAATAGCTCTTCCTCTAACAACCTCTCTTTTAAGCGTCTCTAAGATACTTATAGTTAGTTTAACAAGGAATAGGTAATAGGTAATAGTATAGTTACGTCTTTTAAGCTTTTAAATAAACATGTTGTTTTCCTATAGTTAATCCCTAGTATCTTACTAATTTCTCTTCCTTTGTTTTCTTACTATTTATAAACCTAAGCTCTTACGTTTTCTATATATCTAGCCTTTAGAACAAGTTTCTTAATATTCTTTAATCGCTTTCTACACTCCTTTAAGGTTTTCTACAGGCTCTTATATATCGTCTAATATTAAGTAACCTCTCTAATATATAAGATACTATCTTTCTTTTCTCTTATCTCTATAGTTAAGTATTAACTCTACTTTATAGTACTTGTCTCTCTTAATCTCTATTAGAGGTAGCTCTAGAACTACGTCTACTTAGAGGTACTAAGGCTCTAATAGTAAGACGTGAAATATATTATAGATTTTATATAATTCTAGGAGTATTAATTTATATACTTATTAGTAGTCTCCTTAAATAGCCTTAATTGTAAATAGTTCTAGGTATCTATCCGCTAGCTTTCTACTTAGCTATAACTAGTAGATATACTTACTCTAAAGTATTACTTTATCGTTTACCTTAAATTTTATATTAAGAGTTCTCTTATTATAGTATTTCTTTTACGCCTTAGTTATAGCTATCTATTATAACTTTAAGGTTTCTTGTTCCTCGCTTAATACTTCTACTCTATTTCTTACTACTAGTACTTCCTCTTCTATAATGTTATCCTTAATGTAGATTTCTACTAATAGATAAAAGCTATAAGTAGTATAAAACAGAGTTGTTCTAATTATAGTATAATATAAGTTGTTATAGGTAAATTCTACTAATATAAGTTTTAAGGTCTAGTTGTCTTAGTAGTAGTTATAATAATATTAGAGATATTATTCTAGTATCTAGTTTAAGTTTTTAGTCTAGCTATCTATCTATAGATAGAATGTAGTACTTAGTTGTCTCTATATCTTAAGTATAAAATAAAATATACTCTAGAATTTACTTATAAATACTAATTCTCTATCTAATATAATACCCTTAGATATTCTAAAATCCTTAAATATAAAGAGTATAAATAGCTCTATAAGCTCTTCTACTATAACCTCCTTAGTTATATAGATATAGTAGGCTATCTTTATATATCTATCTACTACTACTAGAATAGAGTTATATACTTTATCTCGAAATTTTAATAGTAGTAGTTCTATAATAAAATCTATTATTATCTCTTTCTAAGGTCTTAAAGGGATAGAGAATAAACTTAATAAGCTATATAGTAGATGTCGCTTAATAGTTATTCTCTAGTATACTAGATATATCTTAATATAGTCTTTAATATCCTTTCTTAGTTCTTACTAGAAGTACTTACGCTATATAGCTTCTACTATCTTACTAATACTAAAATACCTTATAAATAGGTTATTATAATTTACCTCTAGTAATTCTCTTTAGATTATTATATTAGGTAGTATATAAATTACTTCTATATAATATAGTAAACCTTTTATATTAATATCCTATCTAATAACTCTAGCTTTTCTCCTTAGCCTCTACTTTTTATACTCCTTACGCTATATAAAGGGGTCGCTTCTTTATAACGCTATAAGAAGCTTAATAAGTGTTAGATCTATATTATTAAATACTATTTTAGAGTTACCTTATCGTAGGTCTAATACTCGTAACATGTACTATTTATAACTAGCTATATTAGCGATAGGCTTAAGTAATAGGTCTTCTATTACTCTGTTATAGTTCTAGCTAACTCTATAGATCATTAGCCCCGGCGTCTCACCGGTTAAGAGGTACCTACTCTCTCTCTCCTAGGCCTTAAATTATAGCGCTTCAGGGTCTTCTATAATTCTAAGAGCTACTATTTATAGCTCCTTAGTACTCTACTTAGTTGTTCTTAATAGCTTATATAATAGTAGAGACTTATCGTCTCTCTTACTTCTATTATACTTATAATCTAGCCTTCTAGACAGCCTGTCTACTAGGTTAGTCTTACCTTCTCTATACTCTAATATAAAATCAAACACTACTAATTCTTTAGCCTACTAGGCTTGTCTTCTATTTAGTTTTCTCTTTATTATAAAGTATTTTAGGTTATTATAATCTATCTTAATAACAACTATATACTAGGTGTATATAAGATAATATCTCTACTACTAGAAAGCTAGTATAATTACTAGAAGCTTCTAATTATAGGTGTTATAGTTAACTTTAGCTACTATAAACTTTCTTAAGTAAAAAGTAATAGAATGCTATCTTATATCTACGCTCTTACTAAATAGTTATAAGAGAATATATCCTACTATAAAGCCTAATATATCTATCTTAACCTTAATTACTCTTTCTACGTCGAAATAGCGTAGTACTAGCGTAGTAGTAAAAGCTGTTTTTAGATTCTAGAATACTTCTTTTACTTAGTCTATCTATTAAAACGGTTACTTCTCTTTTAATAGATTAGTAATAGGTTTAGTTACTACTACGTAGCTATAGATAAAACGTTAATAAAAGTTAAAGAACTCTAAGGCTACTTAAACTTCTTAAACACTTATTAGTAACAGCTATTCTAAAATAGTAGTTACCTAGCTTAGCTCTATCTTTACCTCTTCTAGACTAATTATAAACTCTAAGAATATAACTATATTAGTATTAAATCTATATTTCTATAAATTTACTATAAGTCTATATTATATTAAGCGTTCGAGAATCTATTATACTACTATCTTATACTTATCTAGGTTCTCTAAGAATATTAGAATATTATTAAGGTATACTATATATATTATATCTACTAGGCCTACTAAGGCCTAGTTAATATATACTTAAAATGTAGCTAGCGTATTATAAAGGCCGAAAGATATTATATAGTACTTAAAATGCCTATAGCGTATATAGAACGCTATCTTCTACTTGTCGCTCTTTCTAATCTAAAGTTAGTAGTATATATCCTTTAAGTCTAACTATATAAACCTCTTAGCTCTATAAAGACAGTCTAGCGTCTTAGTAATCAAGAGGAGCGGGGTTCTATCTTTAACTATAATCCTGTTTAAACTCTAGTAGTTAATATATAAACGTAGCTTGCCTCTCTTCTTTAGTATAAATATAATTAGTACCTCTACTAGGCTAGTAGACCTTCGAATCTAGCCTTTTCTCTTAGACTCTACTAGATACTCCTAGAGTACTTCTAACTTCTTCTTAGACAAAGTATATACTAGTCTCTATAGTAGCTCGCTACTAGGTTTAAGATTAATCTTATATTCTATTTTATAGTATAATAGAAGCTCTACTACCTTCTATTCTAAAAAAGTATTTATAAGATCCTAGTACTTAGTTAGAAGTATCTACTCTTTCTTCTCTTACGTTACTATAGCGTTAATCTAGTAGCTATCTTTCTTACTCTTAGCTAGAAGGATTATAATAGTAAATATATATAGTTTAGTTTTTATTACCTATATAAACTTCTTTACTATCTATAGCTTAACCTCTATTTTTTTAAATAAGTACTACTATATAAGATTCTAAAAATTAATTACTATCTATAGTATTTATAGTTCTAGTAATCTAATAATAATATTAATCTCTTTAATATTAAAATTATATAATATAAACTTAAGTTTATTCCTTCTACTTTCCTCTAGCGTATTCTACGCTATTATCTATAAAAGGTAGTTAGCGTAGGAAGTAATTCTCTACTCTTATACTACTACTAATATAGTTAGCCTTTCTACTTTTACTAGTAGTTCTATCTCTACTATAGTACGTCTTTATATATAGTTCGCCTCTATAGTAGTATCTAGAATTACTCTAAGTTTTCGCTTATTCTTTCCTTTCTCTAGAACTACATTAGTTGTTAGGAATAAGGACAATCTCTTAGTCTACTTCCTTGTCTCTAACTCCTGACTAGCTACTCTAAGAGGGGAGACTACTACTAGCTAATAACTTTTCCTAGCTGTCTTAGTTTAGAGTATCTAGATGCTAGATGTTCTACTTTTCTATAATTATAACAGGTTACGTTAGTATAGTTAGTAGTATAGTAGCTCTTCCTTTAATATTTAAAGTAAATAATATCTAAAATATCCTATTTCTCTATTAGTACGCTATTAGGTTTTATAGTAGAGGTAGAGTATTTATTAAGTAGTTCCTTTTTAGACAAGCGCTTCTATTAGTACCTTAGCGCCTTCTCTTCTAGTAAATAACTACATCTTCGCTTAGTAAACCTTAGAAGAGTACGTCCTCTATAAGTAGAATATTAGTTAATAATGTTTTCTTTTTAAACTACTAGTATAATTAGGTCTTCTCGTTTATATAGAATATATAATTCGTTATTAATCTTTATTCTAATATCCTTATATAGTTTTACTAAAAGGTTATTTCTCTTCTAGAAGTTATTATATATCTCTAGTTTATCTTCTTACTTGTCTAAGTAGGCTATAAAGGCTTATACTAACTAGCTACTCTAATACTCTACTCTCTCCTACTTTAAGAGCGCGTCTATATTTTAGTTCTCTAGGTCTAAGATAGCGTTCTTTATAAACTCCTTAAACTCTTTCTATATTATTGTGTTAATCCCCTTAGTAGTCTTCTTATACCTCTATATTATTTTAGGTATTTTCTTAAAAGTAGATATATAGTATATAATTTTTACTACGTCTATTCTCTATATTATATCTTTATTCTCTCTCTACTTTAGTTCTATATTATAGAAGAACTCCTCTGCCTTCTTAATTGATTTCTCTTAATATAGTTTTAAATCTCTTATCTTTAGAGCTCTAGCGTTCTACCTACGTTCTAATAGTAGCTCTCTAATACTAGATACTAGATTTAGTGTAATGTGTACGTCTTCTCTTTCTTGATTTCAGGCGTCTCTGTTTTAAAGAAGTGTCTTAAGTCTCTCTTCTCTTACTCTTAACTCTGTAAACAGGTGTTCTTCCGCTTCTAACTCGCTGATTCTATTCTAGATTGCTTTAAGTCTTCTTCTAACTCCTTGCTTTTCTAGTACTGCTTACGGTTTACTGTCGTCCTAGTGTAGTTCTACACTTCTTAGCGAATTAGAAGTCAGTTCCCTTTACTTCTCCTGTAGTAGTTGTTACTTGTGTAGTGCTTGTTCTTTATATAGTGCTTGTTCTTTATATAGTTGCTATAAGCTTCCCCCTCTGCCTACCTACGTGCTGTCTACTATACTTTAGGTTCTAGATAGTTGCTAGCTAGTTTATAGTTAGCTTTATAATCTTGTCGTTAGTTTATTTGTTATTTTTTACGTCCTTGTCGTTCTGTCTTTCTATCGTCTTATCGTCTTATACTAAGCTGCTTCCCTAAGGGTGAGATCGTTTATAATGTAAGGAACTAAATAAGTAGTAGAGTACGCAGATGTAGTAGAATAATCAATGTTCTATTAAGATATAGAATAAACGATACTCTATTATACCTCTGTCTACCTTATAGTTATATAGGCCTAGAACCCTCGGATACTCTCTTCTATCCGTACACTTCTTAAAACTATCTATAGTATTAATAGTGTCAGCCTCCTTACGAGTCACCGTCGAGTATACGAATCACATTCGTATACCCGTCGCCCCGCCAAGACCACGTACTTGCTAAGCCCCTGATTAACCTGACCCCCTTGATCTAAGTCTCTCATAAGAATATAAGAGAGTTTAGTTAGTATTAGTATATAATTCTAGTAGATAGTACTATATATAAGAGCCTAGTAGATCTATATACTTTAGGTTATATAAGTAGCTCGCTACTTATATACTTAAGCTTATAGAGTACTATCTCTCTTTACCTTTACTCTTTATATATAAATATAAGGAACTAAATAAGTAGTAGAGTATATAGACGTAGTAGAATAATTAATATTCTATTAAGATATAGAATAAACGATACTCTATTATACCTTCGTCTACCTTATAGTTATATAGGCCTAGAACCCTTAGATACTCTCTTCTATCTATATACTTCTCGAAACCATCTATAGTATCAATAGTGTTAGCCTCCTTATAGGTCACCGTCGGGTGTACGGATTATATCTATACACTTGTAGCCCTGCTAAGACCACGTGCTTACTAAGCCCCTAATTAACCTAACCCCCTTAATCTAAGTCCCTTACAAATGCCTCCCCTTCTAGGTTCTTGTCCCTAAGAACCTAACATTAAGCGTTTCTATAAATATAAACAATAGAACTATACCTTCTTACCTTATAAATATAAACAATAGAACCCTGCCTTCTTGCTATTATTACCTAAGCAGCGACCTAATAGTAAATTACTTCCTACAGGTCTATAACATTTACTTATTTGTTTGTTATTATATAGCGTAGACCTAGCTGTAAATTATCTACCCTATGTCTCTAGTATTTACTTGTTTATTATATAGTGTAGACCTAGCTACGAATTATCTACTCCGCGTTTCTAATATTCACTTATTTATCGTTATATAGAATCTTATCATTATAATTCACAAGCCTTAGCAGGCTAGTATATAGTTCTAGCCTCTAACTCTTCTTGTTTTCTTTACAAATTCCACTTTAAACTTCTACTTCTAATCTCTTAACAAATCTTAATTAAATCCTATAACATGTCTTTTCTCTAGCGCTATAGTATTACTTCTTAGTTAGTAGTACCTTCAACTAGCTTGTCCTGTCTATGTTACCTTCGTTGTTCTAAGAATTTAGACAGTTCTAACCAGGAGTTAAACAGCTACGTTAAAGTGGCTAGCTGTAATATTTATAAACGTTGTTACTATATAGGAAAAGTATATTACTAAATTCCCTAGAGCTGTTATAAGTAAGTCAACGCTCTTATTGCCTGTTATAAAGCTATCTTTCGCTTACTAGATAGCTAGCGTTTTAATAACAGCCTAGAAATCTAGTCTCTTAAAGCTACTTAAAAAGCCTATACTAATAAGGTAGAAGCTATTATTTACTCTCTTTAAACCTCTAAAACCCTTGATAGTATAGAGCACTTAATTCTTTTAAGTATTTCCTAAATGTAAGCTACTCTTAATAGGATCCTTAATGTTATATATTACTAGGTTTATTTTCTTACTATACCTTGTCGTTTCTATTTCTAATAGTTCTCTAGAACAACCTACCTCCTCTAAGCTAGGACAACTCTAATAATTTTAATAACAATGTTAATAGAGAAAGAGACAAGGAAGAAGAAGAAGATTTAGTTAGTATTTCTATACTTTCCTTCTATATATTAGTTTTAATAGAAATATAGTATTCTAATAATAATAAGATAATAGATAGTCCTTCTCCTCGTCTTTCTACTCGTACTACGCTCTCTCAACGCCTCTCTCGCTCTACTACCCCTCTTTATACATCTGTCCGCGGCCTTCTACCTACACCTAGACAGGCTGATTAAGGCCTTTAAGTAGTATCTAAGAGTATACCTAAAAATAATAGCTCTTCCTCTAATAACCTCTCTTTTAAGCGTCTCTAAGATACTTATAGTCGGTTTAACAAGGAATAGGCGATAGGTAATAGTATAGTTATATCTTTTAAGCTTTTAAATAAATATATTATTTTCCTATAGTTAATCTCTAGTATCTTACTAATTTCTCTTCCTTTATTTTCTTACTATTTATAAACCTAATCTCTTACGTTTTCTATATATCTAGCCTTTAGGACGAGTTTCTTAATATTCTTTAATCACTTCCTACGCTTCTTTAAGGTTTTCTACAGGCTTCTATATATCGTCTAATATTAAGTAACCCCTCTAATATATAAGATACTATCTTTCTTTTCTCTTATCTCTATAGTTAAGTATTAACTCTACTTTATAGCGCTTGTCTCCCTTAATCTCTATTAGAGGTAGCTCTAGAACTACGCCTACTTAGAGGTACTAAGGCTCTAATAGTAAGACGTAAAATATATTATAGATTTTATATAATTCTAGAAGTATTAATTTATATACTTATTAGTAGTCTCCTTAAACAGCCTTAATTATAAATAGTTCTAGGTATCTGTCTACTAGCTTTCTACTTAGCTATAACTAGCGAATATACTTACTCTAAAGTATTACTTTATTATTTACCTTGAATTTTATATTAAGAGTTCTCTTATTATAGTATTTCTTTTACACCTTAGTTATAGCTATCTATTATAACTTTAAGGTTTCTCGTTCCTCGCTTAATACTTCTACTCTATTTCTTACTACTAGTACTTCTCCTTCTATAACGTTGTCCTTAACGTAGATTTCTACTAATAGATAAAAGCTATAAGTAGTATAAAATAGAGTTATTCTAATTATAGTATAATATAAGTTATTATAGATGAATTCCGCTAATATAAGTTTTAAGGCCTAGTTGTCTTAGTAGTAGTTATAATAATATTAGAGATATTATTCTAGTATCTAGTTTAAGTTTTTAGTCTAGCTATCTATCTATAAGTAGAATATAGTACTTAGTTGTCTCTATATCTTAAGTATAAAATAAAATATACTCTAGAATTTACTTATAAATACTAATCCTCTATCTAATATAATACTCTTAGGTATTCTAAAATCCTTAAATATAAAGAGTATAAATAGCTCTATA
>LKTO01000800.1:0-18082 GCA_001399465.1 Hymenoscyphus scutula
GTTTTCTAGTTAATATTAGAATTATATTCTCTAATTTATAGTATACTAAGTATTATATTCTAGCTTCTAATCTTAATAATATTAAATTATATATCTAAGTAGTATTCTTTAATAGTAAGTTTTATTAGAATTATATACTAATTAATAATTCTATTTTAATATACTATATCTATTCTATTAACTATATCTAGATAGTATAGTTCTACCTTCTTAATAGAGACTTTTAGCTTCTTAAGTACTAATAGAGAGAGAAAGTTATCTATCGCTTCTAAGTTAATTATAACCTAGAGTTTCTTTTCTCTAATCTTTATAGTTACTATTAACTATCTATCTTCTAATATAGTATAGATTTCGAGTTTAATAAAATAGACTACGAAACTATACTCTCTTAAGCTAATTTCTACTACTTAAGAGTTACTTCTCTAAGAGTAGAGTATTACTTATTATAAATTACTTTTAAATACTCTATAAATTATTTACTACTCTATAGCTCTACTATAGTTAGATTTATTACTAGTAAACTATTTCTTAGATTTCTAGGCTAATATAGATTTTAGATAGTATTATTACTATATAATTATATCTTCTAATATAACTTCTAGAGCCTAGTATTCTTCTACTTATAGCTAGTCGAAAGGCTAGTCTCTTTCTCTCTATAATTTAAGAGTAGACTTAAAGATATCTTTAATAGATTATATATTTAGTTTTCCTTCTATAGTATCTAGATTACTTTTAAGATTTCTAAATATAATACTTATTAGAAGGTTACTTTAGACTTAAAAACGTTCTAGTACTTCTAGATTCTATTCTCTAGTTATATAAAAGGCCTAAAAGTCTAAATTATCTCTATTAAGGTCTATCTATTAGTTTTCTTATTTAAAATATTCTATAAACGCTTATATTTATTCTAGATAGAGATTATTATTCTAGTTATTTTCTTTACTAGACAAGTCTAATAATTCTTATAATAATTCTAATAATAATTCTACTATCTCTATATCTTATTATAGAGGTAGATCGTATTTAGACTTAGATTGTTCCTTATAGTATTACTTAAGAATAGAGTTCTTCTTATCTTCTACTTATATTCTATATCTATAAGCTTTCTACTCTTTATTAGATAGATTAAATTTCTTAAGTAGTACTATTTTCTTTCTAGTAGTAGTATTAGCTTAATACCTTTCTAAAGAATTAGCCTTCTTATAATAGTTACTTACTCTATAGCTAGATAGGCTATATAAGATATAGAGGTTCTACTCGCGTTGTCGGTTTTATTCTTTCTAGAAGAGCTCTAGCTTTCTAGAAGTCTTCTTCTAGATAGCGTTTACTTATTAATCGTTCTAGTAGTCTAGTCGATTCTACTTATTATATTTCTTAAATTCTAGGTAGAGATTAGTTTTCTTAAATTCCTATAGACGGTTGTCTAAATAGATTACTCCTTTAATTATAGTAGTAATATATTTATAATTAAGGTTTTATTATACTATTTCTTCTTATAGTTTAATATTAAGTTCTCTATAGAAGAGTTCTATAAGAGTAAGAGAATCCTACTCTATCTTATTTCTATATTATTAGAATTTATTTATATAATTAATTATAGATCTAGTTTAGTATAGGTTAAGTAACTTTTATATTATAGTCTTAATAGTATTAATATTACTAAACATTCGTTATATAGCGATTTTAAATCTAAGCTAGAATCTAAATATTAATTAGATGTTAGCTATACTTCTAGCTAAGGCTTTATATACGAAAAAGTTCTCTAGATATAGTTATATCTATTTAAGAGCGGTTTCTTAAAGGTATAAGATAGCGAAGATAGGCGACGCTATACTATCGCTATTAAACTTATCTTTATTAAAGTTAAAGTAGATTTCTATTTAAAGGAGAAACAACTCTAACTCTTATTATTTACTATAGTAGATGTCGAGTAGCTTAACTTATATTATTTCTAGAGCTTTAACTCTATATCGCTCTAGTATATCTAGTATACTCTTATTATTATCGTCGTCTAGAGTAGTTGTTTCCTAGAACGTAGTAGGTATACTCTAGATAGATATATTAATAATACTAGCGCTAGAGCTAGTAATAGAAGTAGCCTTTAGAGGTATTATAGTTTAAACTTCTAAGCTTAGATACTTAAAGTATAACAATTCTTAAACTAACTAACTAAGATAACTAAGTATCGCTAGAGTTTATTACTTATAAAGAGGTTTAATTATAGACTAGATATTTACTTAAAAGTAAACTTATTACTTAACTATAAAGATATTAAGGTAGTAATAATAATATAATATTAAGTTAAGTATAAAGCTTCTATCTAATAGTAGATATACTTGTCTTATATAGAACCTTTATACTTATATTAATTAGTATAATTACTCTAATTATTCTAATCTTACTTAGTACTACTTAGTTAATTACTACTAATTAACGATAGTTATATAATCTATTCTAGATAAAATCTCTAGATCGCTTAGCTAGTCTAAGCGGTCCTCTATTACTATAAGAGTATATAATAGCGCTTAATCTATTAGAACGCCGCCTAGTCTTTACTTATTATATATATATATTATTAGAATATAGAACTTTTTAGAAGTATAAGAATAAAAAGACTTGAATTACTTACCTTACTCTAGAAGAGTAGAGAGTATATATATAGAACTTTTATAATAACTATTTACTATATCTATCTACTATAAAAAACTCTTTTCTACTAGTATACTCGACAAGTATATTAATATCTTATAAGTAACTTAATATAATAGATATTACTATATCTATTAATAGCTCTCTTATAGTTATATCTAATAATAACTACTTCTATAAAACTATATAGAAAAAAGTAGTTTTTATATAGCTTTTAGAAAAAGCCTAGCTAGTATAAAAACCTAGGCGTAAGCCTTTCTCCTTATTCTTTCTAGAGCATCCTCTTAATATATATTCTAAATACTAATAGTTATAGAGGCTTTATAAGAGCGTTAGTAAATATATATAATATAGAGTAATAATTAACTATAATCTTATTATACGTAATAAGCTACTATATATAGTAGAATTAGACGTTAATATACTTACTCTAAGCGTAGTTCTCTAGGTTCTCTATAAGCGTAATTGCTAACTAGTTGTTATAGAGAAGTAGATCTATAAAGTCGTTCTTTAGATATTATAAATAGCTAATATCTCGTAGTAACCTACTTTACTAGACAGCCTACTTACTTATCTAATAAAGTACTATATATTTAGCCTCTATAGTCGACGTTAAGACTAACTATTACTTTTTCGACGTCTAGGTAATAGATCCTCTATAGAGCTTGAATATATATCTATAAGTCGATAGGCGATTAGCTAGGTCGCTAGTATAGTCTAAATTAGAGTACCTCTTAAGAGCCTATTATAACGATTCTCAAACTAACTAACTAAGGTACTAAGTATCGCTGGGTTTTGTTCTCGTAAAGAGGTACAATCAAGGGCTAGGTGTTTACTCGGAGGTAAACTCGTCACTTAACTACAAAGCTGTCAAGGTAGTGATAACAATGTAATATTAAGTTAAGTACGAAGCTCCTATCTAATAGCAGATGTACTAGTCTTATATAGAACCTTCGTTCCCTGCTAGAGTCCCTCGCTTAAGAGGACTATCTATGTTAGAGTCCCTCGCTTAAAGGGAGTCCTAAATATTAAGGACTCTAATAGCCCCTAAGGACTCTATCACGTGAGGACTCTATCACGTGATCTGTACTAACATAATAAGATCCTATACTAATAGCTTAATACTATACTAGTACTTTACTAAGGGTTTATATACAAATAGTATTCTAACCTGTTAGGACGCTACCTAGTCTTTACTTATTACATATTAGCACGTGGTTTGTAATACTATCCTCTTCTTAGCCTAGCGTGTCTCTATACTATCTGTCTTAATAAACTAACGACGACGATTCCTAACTTCCTTTTCTTTAAACATGTCGGTTTCCTATAACAAACGGAAGCAGCGTCTAGCCTTAGCTCTTTAGATCAAGAAAGCTAATTGTCCCGCTGTTACCTGTTCCTACTGTTCTCGTCATTCCCGCCGATGTTTCCTTTTCCTAGATAAGTCGTCTTATTACTCTAAGTACGTTTGTATAAAGAAGCCTTATAATACTTCTAGTTATTATATTATTACTCCGCGGGTTCTAACTAGAACCTATAAACCTATATATTGTTTCTTTTTTAGTCCTATATATGAGAAGAAACGTCTAATAACTATTCCTCCTACTAATCCTTTCACCCCTGCTCTCTCTAACTGGTTTCCTGCCTTTGAGGTATCTACTTAGGTTGACCTTCCTCTTGTCGACGCCTCCTTAGACTTTGTTCTAGATCTAGTGTTTTTCGATGCCTATCTGGCTAACCCTGTGCTGTGGGCCGACTTAGGTTCTAGGCGTGGAACTCCTCTACCTCTGCTGAATACTAGCTGATATTCCCTCTAGGTTCCTAAGTGTTCTCTAAATGTAGGTAATCTAACTATTTAATTAAATACTTGATTTTTCCTCTAATAAGTCTATAGTTAAGAATCTTCTTAACCTTATACTTAGTATTTAGGTTAACTAGCTGGATTTCTGTAAGTAGAGCTAGTAGTACTCCTAGTAGTACTAGTTTAAGAAGCGAGATATAGAATACTAGAAAGATGTTTATTATTTTTAGTAGAGCTAGTTTATAATTTAAAGGTTCTTTTACTTACTTGATTTTAAACGGTCTAATATATATATGATCTAGTTTCCTACTTAGTCTCTTTATATTAATGTTTTTTCGCTATAAGTAGACTTTATCTCTCTCTTTTAGCGTTAGCTTCTAACTACGTCGTTTGTTATAGTAGTATACGTTACGCTCTACTATAAACTATAGGTCTTCTATAAGTTCCTTATATAGACCTTTAATCTTTAAGGCTAATACTTAAGCTAACTAGTTATTACTTATTGTTTTTATTAGTCTATTATATACTAGTAATTTATATCTAAAGTTAGCGTAGAATAGTAATATAAGTATTATTTCTATAGTTAAGCTATTATATATAAACTAAGCTAAAGGTAACAGTTCTACCTAGTTGTTCTACTAGTAGTTTATATAGTAACAAAGGTATGTTTTAACTACTTGATTTATACGTTCGTTCTCTCTATTAGTCTAGAGGTAGAAAGCTGTCGAAAGCTTCCTTTTTATATCTAATCGCTCTATAAGAGCGGTCTAGAATTTCGAGGTAAAGAGCTTATCTCTATCTAAGAGTATCTCTATTAATATTCCGTGTCTCGAGATTACGTCTCTTAAGTACGCGAATGCTAGATGTTCTACTATACTAGACTCTATATATAGTATTAGTATTATATATTTAGTAAGTCTTTCTATAATAACTAGGATTAAGTCGTATTTAACTTCTATTATTAGGTCTCTAGATTTTAGTAGTTTAATAATAAAATCCTAGGAGACTGATTTCTAAGGTGTCTATAGAATAGAAGTAGTACTTATCTATCTATATAGTAGCTAGTATAAAGCCTTATTCTAGGTATAGGTATTATACTCCTTTATTATATTCTTAATAATCGCTAGTAGATAATCTATAAAGTAGTATTATTTAATCTACTAAGTAGTCCTTCTTATTCCTTAATGTTTATAAGCGAGTACTAAATAGTACTCGCTAATAAACTACTTTATATATTCTTTTAGAACCTATAATTTCCTATTATAGTACTAGTTCTTTCCTTCGTATATGTCCTAGATTATATCTAGCTATAGATCTACTATCTATATAGCTATAATTTAATAAACCGTCGAAGCTAAGTCTCTATTAGGTAGCTCTTTTAATATTACTAGCCTTATATATTCTCTAGCTTCTTTATAGCCTGGTTTATAACTAAGAGCGTCTACTCTTAGGTTTGTTATTTCTATAACGTGTCGGATGACAATGTTATAGTATAATAGAGTTTCTAACCATCTAGTAAGGCGCTTACTTATAAGTTCCTTAGTAGTAGTAAAGGTTTAAAGATTAGCGTAGTTAGTAAGAACTGTCACCTGATGCTTCGTTCCTTAGAGGTAGATTTTCTAATGTTCTAAAGTAAAGACTATAGTAAGTAGTTCCTTATCAAATATAGTATAGTTCTACTATACCAGGTCTAGCGTTCTAGAGTAGTAGGCCACAGGCATTAATTTTCTGTTTTCGTCTAGTTACAGGTGTATAGCACCTATTACTATACCCGATAAGTCTATTTCTATAGTACTCGGTTTCTCTAGATCGTAGCTACGTAGGATTGGTTCCTTAGTAAAGCGTTTCTTTATTATCTAAAAGGCTGTTTCTACGATCTCGTTCTATATAAAAGGTACTCCTTTACATATAAGGTTCGTTATTAGTTTTAATATTCTAGCGTAGTCTACTATAAACTAACAGTAGAAGTTAGTAAATCTCTAGAAGTATTAAATGTCTTTAACGTTTTTTAGTAATTCCTAGTTAATAACGTCTCTTATCTTATCTAGGTTAATTTCTATTCTCTCTAGAAATATTATCTAGCCTAGGAACTTTATATAAGTTACTCTAAACTTACATTTTAATAACTTAAGATAAGAGTTTACTATAGTAAGTCTTTTTATAACCTTATATATATAACCCTTATGTTCCTCTACTTTATCTAAGTAGATTAGAATGTTATCTAGGTAATAAATAACCGTTACCTCTAGAAGACCTTCTAGAATATTATTGTTCTACCTCTAGCAGGTTACTAGCGCGGTAGCTAATTCGAATAGTATTACTATATACTTGTAGAGTCCTAAAGGTAATCTAAAAGCAGTTTTCTACTCGTCGCCTGCCTTAATCCTAATTAAGGTATAAGTGTTCTATTAGTCGAGTTTTGTAAATATCTTAGTAGAGCTAATTCTGTCTAGTAGATATTACTCTTCTAGTAGTAGATAAGCATCCTTAATTGTTACGTTATTTACATCTTAGTAGTCGACGTAAACTTAACCTGTTAGGTCGTTCTTCTTACTAACGACTAATATGTTTAATAGAACAGGTAATTTAGATCTCTAAATATAACCTTTCTTTAAACCTTTAATAATATAGCTTTTAAAGCGTTATAGCTTAATCTAACTATAAGGCTATATTTTCTGTTTCTTAAGGTTATAACTCTCTTTTAATTTAATCTTATAATCCTATAGACGATGTTCTAGTAGAGCTTATAAGTCCTCTAGGTTCTTAAACAATTCCGCGAATTCTCTATACTATATAGATATAATGTTATTAGCTTTCTTACTAACCTATAGAGGACCCTCGACAAGGTGTTCTAGCGCCTTAGAAGAGGTAGCGCTAACCTCGTTCTAGCTATATAGTTATGACTACGATCCTATATAGTTATATTAGCTAAAAGTTATTATTTAGGCTTTCTAGTCGATGTCTAGATTATATTTACTAATCTATAGTATACTAAGTATTATATTATAGCTACTAATCGCTATAATGTCGAATTATATATCTAAGCGATATCCTTTAATAGTAACTTACGTTAGAATAGTTTACTAATTAATAACTCTATGTTAATATACTACGTCTATTCTATTAACTATGTCTAGTCGGTATAGTCCTGTCTTTATAATAGAGACGTTTAGTCTCTTAAGAGCTAATAGAGAAAGGAAGTTACCTGTCGCTCCTAAGTTAATTATAACTTAGAGTTTCTATCCTCTGATTTTTATAGTCAACGTAAACTAGTGTTCTTCTAACGTGGCGTATATTTCCTGTCTATTTATATAGACTATAAAACTACGCTCTCTTCTACTAATTTCTCTTCTTTAAGAGTTATCTCTCTAGAGGTAGAGTATTACTTACTAGGAGTCGCTCTCTACTATTCTATAGACTATTTACTACTCTATCATTTAGCTATAGTTAGGTTTATTACTAGTAAACTATTTCTCTAATTCCTAGTCTAAGGTAGGTTTTAGGTAGTAACGCTACTATATAATCACGTCTTCTGATATAACTTCTAGAGCCTAGCGTTCTCCTACTTATAGTTAGGTAAAAGGTTAATCTCTTTCTCTCTATAACTTAAGGGTAGACTTAAAGGTGTCCTCGATCGCCTACACGTTTAGTTTTCCTTCTATAGTGTCTAGGTCGCTTTTAAGATTTCTAAAGATAATACTTATTAGGAGGTTGTCCTAAACTCGAAATCGTCCTAGCGCTTCTAGAGCCTGTCCTCTAGTTGTATAAGGGGCCTAAAAGTCTAACTTGTTTCTGTCAAGGTCTACCCATCGGTTACCGCGGTCGAAACTTCCTATGAATGCCCACGTTTCTCCTACTTAAGGGTCGTTGTCCTAGTCATTTCCTTGACTAGATAAGTTCATTGATTCTGGTAATAAGACTGACGATAACTCTACTGTCTCTACTACGTGTTATAGAGGCAGATTATGCTCTGATTCAGAACGTCCCTCGTAGTATTGTTCAAGGATAGGGTTCTCCTCATCCTCAACTTACGTTCCGTACCCGCGAGCTTCCAGCTCTTCGTCGGATAGGTCGAATCTCTTAAGTAATGCTATTTCCTTTCTGGTTATAGTAAATACTTAATACTTTCCCGAGGAATTAGCCTTCTTACGACAGTCACTTGCTCTGTGGCCGGTCAGGCCACATAAAAAGCAGAGGTTCTGCTCGCGTCGTCGGTTTCGTTCCTTCTAGGAGAGCCCTGGCCTTCTACTATATTATTACTTTAGCTAGAAAGGCTTTCGTGTAGTAGCGTCGAGTTATATAGAATCCTTATAATCCCTTCGTTAGCTACCCTTCGAGGCTCGATGCTCGTAGCTGCCCTTCTTTTCTAGCATTTGTTCGTAATTATAATTGTCGATTTTGATAGCCTTGTTAGTTAATAGATTCAACGTGTTAGGGAAATCGTCTCTAGCTAGCTTATCCTTTACACTATCCTTGAGTCCTTGGTAGAACTACTCTCTTAGAGCTTCGTCGTTCTAGCCTATGCGCGTAGAGTATTATTGAAACTACGAAGCATATTTGGCTGCGGATCCCTGTTACTTCAAGGCATACAGCGCACGAACTACTTTCTTCTTTATGTCTACATCCTTAAATGCTTGGTTTATTCCCAACTTAAATCCTTTAACATTCCTGAACAAATCCTTTGTTCGGTCTGTCATGGAGGTAGAGACCTTCCCATCGATTGTCCTATTAGCCTAGAAATCTTCTAGGTGAGGTTCTATCTAGTTGTAGGCTACTCCTTCTAGCTATGTAGTGATCTAGATAACTTGGTCCGTCTCATAGGTGAACTAACTAGCATAGAAGGAGAGGTATATAGATGCCTTCATAAGGAACTCCGCGAGTTTCTCGGGCGATCCGTCGAATGGTTTCAGAAGAGGAATTTTAACTTCCTCTCAAGTAGTGATAGTTAGCGCCACGGTTAGTGTAGGTAGAGTTACCACCAGTGTACGTAGGTTCGATGAAGTAGCTAACTGTGAGGAACTGAATAAGCAGTAGAGTACGCAGACGTGGTAGAACAATCAATGTTCTATTGAGATACAGAATAAACGATGCCCCATCGTACCTCCGTCTACCTCATAGTTATATAGGCCCAGAACCCTCGGATACTCCCTTCTATCCGTACACTTCTCGAAACCATCCACAGTATCAATAGTGTCAGCCTCCTTGCGGGTCACCGTCGGGTGTACGGATCACATCCGTACACCCGTCGCCCCGCCAAGACCACGCGCTTACCAAGCCCCTGATTAACCTGACCCCCTTGATCTGAGTCCCTTACAAATGCCTCCCCTTCCAGGTTCTTGTCCCCAAGAACCCGACATTGAGCGTTTCTACGAATGTAAACAACAGAACTACGCCTTCTCGCCTTGCAAACACAAACAACGAAACCCTGCCTTCTTGCCGTCGTTGCCTAAGCGGCGACCCAACAGTGAATCACTTCCTACAGGTCTATAACATTTACTTGTTTGTTTGTTGTCGTATGGCGTAGACCCGGCTGCGAATCATCTACCCCATGTCTCTAGTATTCACTTGTTTGTTGTATAGCGTGGACCTAGCTGCGAATCATCTACTCCGCGTTTCTGATATTCACTTGTTTGTCGTCGCACAGAATCTCATCATTGTGATTCACAAGCCTTAGCAGGCTAGTATATAGTTCTGGCCTCCGACTCTTCTTGTTTTCTTCACAAATTCCACTTCAAACTTCCACTTCCAATCTCTTAACAAATCTCAATCAAATCCTACAACATGTCTTTTCCCCAGCGCCACGGCATTGCTCCTCGGTCAGCAGCACCTCCAACTAGCTTGTCCCGTCCGTGTTGCCTTCGTTGTTCCAAGAATTTAGACAGTCCCAACCAGGAGTTAAACAGCTGCGTCAAAGTGGCTGGCCGTAATGTTTGCGAACGTTGTCGCTGTATGGGAAAAGTATGTCACCAAATTCCCTAGAGCTGTTATAAGCAAGTCAACGCCCTTATTGCCCGTCGTGAAGCCATCTTTCGCTTGCCGGATGGCCAGCGTTTTGACAACGGCCCGGAAATCCAGTCCCTTAAAGCCGCTCAAAAAGCCTATACCAACAAGGTAGAAGCTATCATTCGCTCTCTTCGAACCCCTAAAACCCTCGATGGCATGGGGCACTCAATTCTTTTGAGCATTTCCCAAATGCAAGCCACTCTTGATGGGATCCTCGATGTTATGCGTTACCAGGTTTGTTTTCTTGCTGTACCCCGTCGTTCCTATTTCTAATGGTTCCCTAGAACAACCTGCCTCCTCTGAGCCGGGACGACCCTGATGATTTTGACGACAATGTTAATAGAGAAAGAGACGAGGAAGAAGAAGAAGATTTAGTTGGTGTTTCTGTACTTTCCTCCTATATGTTGGTTTTAATAGAAATGTAGTATCCTGATAACAATAAGACAATGGGCAGTCCTTCTCCTCGTCTTTCCGCCCGCGCTACACCCTCTCAACGCCCCTCTCGCTCTACCACCCCTCTTCGTACACCTGTCCGCGGCCTCCTACCTACACCTGGACAGGCTAATCAAGGCCTTCAAGTAGTATCCGAGGGTATGCCCGAAAACAATAGCTCTTCCTCTACCAACCCCCCTTTCAAGCGTCCCCGAGATACTCATGGTCGGTTCAACAAGGAATAGGCAATAGGTGATAGTATGGTTACGTCTTTTAAGCTTTCGAATAAACACGTTGTTTTCCCATGGTTAATCCCTAGTGTCTCGCTAATTTCTCTTCCTTTGTTTTCTTACTGTTTGTAAACCTAAGCTCTTACGTTTTCTGTGCGTCTAGCCTTCGGGACGAGTTTCTTAATATTCTTTAATCGCTTCCTACGCTCCTTCAAGGTTTTCTACAGGCTCCTAGGCTCCTATGTGTCGTCTAATATTAAGTAACCCCTCTAACGTACAAGATACTGTCTTCCTTTTCTCTTGTCCCTATAGTCAAGTATTAACTCTACTTTATAGCGCTCGTCTCTCTCAATCTCTATTGGGGGTAGCTCTAGAACTACGCCTGCTTAGGGGTACTAAGGCTCTAATAGTAAGACGTGAAATACGTTATGGATTTTGTATGATTCTAGGAGTATCAATTCATACGCTTGTTAGTGGTCTCCTTAAACAGCCTTGATTGTGAATGGTCCCAGGTATCTGTCCGCTAGCTTCCTGCTTAGCCGTAACTGGCGGATGTGCTTACTCTGAAGCATCACTTTGTCGTTTACCTTGAATTTCACATCAAGGGTCCTCTTGTCATGGTGTTTCTTTTGCGCCTTAGTTGTAGCTATCTATCGTGACTTCAAGGTTTCTCGTTCCTCGCTTAATACTTCTGCTCTATTTCTTGCCGCTAGTGCTTCCCCTTCTACAACGTTGTCCTCAACGTAGATTTCTACCGATAGATAAAAGCTATAAGTAGTATAAAACAGGGTTGTTCTGATCGTAGCATGATATAAGTTGTTATAGGTGAATTCTACTAATGTAAGTTTTAAGGCCTAGTCGTCTTAGTAGTAGTTGTAATAACATCGGAGATATTATTCTAGTGTCTGGTTCAAGTTTTCAGTCTAGCTGTCTGTCTACAGGTGGAATACAGTACTCAGTTGTCTCCGCATCTTAAGTATAAAACAAAATGTACTCTAGAATTTACTCGTAAACACTAATCCTCTGTCTAATATAATACCCTTAGGTATTCCAAAATCCTTGAACACAAAGAGCATAAACAGCTCTACAAGCTCTTCTGCTATAACCTCCTTAGTTGTGTAGATATAGCAGGCTATCTTCGTATATCTGTCTACTACTACTAGAATAGAGTTATATACTTTATCTTAAAATTTTAATAGCGGTAGTCCTGTAATAAAATCTATTATTATCTCTTCCTAAGGTCTTGAAGGGATAGGGAATAAACTCAACGAGCTATATAGTAGATGTCGCTTAACGGTTGTCCTCTAGCATACTAGGCACGTCTTAACATAGTCTTTAACATCCTTCCTTAGTCCTTACTAGAAGTACTTGCGCCGCATAGCTTCCACTATCTTGCCAACGCTAAAATACCCTGCAAACAGGTTATTATGATTTGCCTCTAGTAATTCTCTTTAGATTGTTACATCAGGTAGTATATAAATTACTCCTACATAATATAGTAAACCTTTTACATTAATATCCCATCCGATAACTCTAGCTTTTCTCCTTAGCCTCCACTTTTCATACTCCTTACGCTATATAAAGGGGTCGCTCCTTTATAACGCTGTAAGAAGCTTAATAAGTGTTAGATCCGTATTATTAAATACTGTTTCGGGGTTACCCTATCGCAGGCCTAACACCCGTGACATGTACTGTTTGTAACTAGCTATGTCAGCGACAGGCTTAAGTAATGGGTCTCCTATTGCTCCGTCGTAGTTCTGGCCGACCCTATAGATCATTGGCCCCGGCGTCTCACCGGTCAAGAGGTGCCTACCCTCTCTCTCCTAGGCCTTGAATTACAGCGCTTCAGGGTCTTCTACAATTCTAAGAGCTACTATTTATAGCTCCTTAGTACTCTGCTTAGTTGTTCTTAACAGCTTGTACAACAGCGAGGACTCGTCGTCTCCCTTGCTTCTGTCATGCTCGTAATCTAGCCTTCTAGACAGCCTGTCTGCTAGGTTAGTCTTACCTTCCCTATACTCTAACACGAAATCAAACACTGCTAATTCTTCAGCCTACTAGGCTTGTCTCCTATTTAGTTTTCTCTTTATTATAAAGTATTTTAGGTTATTATAATCTGTCTTAACGACAACTATATACTAGGTGTACACAAGGTAATGTCTCCACTACTAGAAAGCTAGTACAATTACTAGAAGCTCCTAATCATAGGTGTCGTAGTTAACTTTAGCTACTATAAACTTTCTTAAGTAAAAAGTAATAGGATGCTATCTTACATCTACGCTATTACTAAACAGTTACAAGAGAATACATCCTACTATAAAGCCTAACATATCTGTCTCAACTTTAATTGTCCTTCTAATATTAAAATAGCATAGCACTAGTATAGTAGTGAAAGCCGTTTTCAGATTCTAGAATACTTCTTTTACTTAGTCTGTCTATTAAAACGGTTGCTTCCCTTTCAATAGGTCAGTAATAGGTTTAGTTACTACTACGTAGCCATAGATAAAACGTCGATAAAAGTTAAAGAACCCTAAGGCTACTTAAACTTCTTAAACACTCGTTAGCGACAGCTATTCTAAAATAGTAGTTACCTAGCTTAGCTCTATCTTTACCCCTTCTAGGCTAATCACAAACCCTAAGAACATAACTATATTAGTGTTAAATCTACATTTCTATAAATTTACCACAAGTCTATATTACGTCAAGCGTTCAAGGACCTGTCGTACTACTATCTCATGCTTGTCTAGGTTCTCTGAGAATATTAGAATGTCATCGAGGTATACTACACATATTACATCTACTAGGCCCACCAAGGCCTAGTTAATATATGCTTGAAATATAGCTAGCGCATTATAAAGGCCGAAAGGCATTACATAGTACTCAAAATGCCTATAGCGTGTATAGAACGCCGTCTTCTACTCGTCGCCCTTTCTAATCCAAAGTCGGTAGTACACATCCTTTAAGTCTAACTATATAAACCTCTTAGCTCCACGAAGACGGTCCAGCGTCTTAGTAATCAAGGGGAGCGGGGTCCTATCTTTAACTGTAATCCTGTTTAAACCCCGGTAGTCGACACATAAACGCAGCTTGCCCTCCTTCTTTAGTATAAACATAATTAGTGCCCCTGCTAGGCTAGTAGACCTTCAAATCCAGCCTTTTCTCTCAGACTCTGCTAGGTACTCCCGGAGCACTTCTAACTCCTTCTCAGACAAAGCGTATACTAGTCCCTATAGTGGCTTACTACTAGGTTCAAGATTAATCTTATGTTCCATTGTATGGTATAATAGAAGCTCTACTGCCTTCTGTTCTGAAAAAGCATTCGCAAGATCCTAGTACTTAGTTAGGAGTACCTGCCCTTTCTCCTCTTACGTTACTACAGCGTTAACCCGGCGGCTATCTTTCTTACCCTTAGCTAGAAGGATCGTAATAGCGAATATATATAGTTCAGTTTTTATTACCTGTATAAACTTCTTTACTATCTATAGCTTAACCTCTGTTTTTTCAAATAGGTACTACCATATAAGATTCTAAAAATCAATCACTGCCTATAGTATTTATAGTCCTAGTAATCTAATAATAATATCAATCCCTTCGATATCGAAATCACATAATACAAACTTAAGTTCGTTCCTCCTACTTTCCCCCAGCGTATCCTACGCTGTTATCTATAAAAGGTAGTTAGCATAGAAAGTAATTCTCTACCCTTGTACCGCTACTAATGTAGTTAGCCTTCCTACTTTTACTAGCAGTTCCATCTCTACTGCAATACGTCTTCGTATACAGTTCGCCTCTACAGCAGTATCCAGAATTACCCTAAGTTTTCGCTTATCCTTCCCTTTCCCTAGAACCACATCGGTTGTTAGGAATGAGGACAATCTCTCAGTCTACTTCCTTGTCTCCGACTCCCGACCAGCTGCCCTAAGGGGGGAGACTACTACTGGCCAATAACTTTTCTCAGCTGTCTTAGTTCAGGGCACCTAGATGCTAGGTATCCTGCTTTCCCGCAATTATAACAGGTTACGTTAGTACAGTTAGTAGCGTAGTAGCTCTTCCTTTAACATTTAAAGTAAACAACATCTAAAATATCCTATTTCCCCATTAGTACACTATTAGGTTTTATAGTAGGGGTAGAGTATTTGTTAAGCGGTTCCTTTTTAGGCGAGCGCTCCCGTCGGTACCTTAGCGCCTCCTCTTCTAGTAAACGACTACGTCTTCGCTTAGCAAACCTCAGGAGAGTACGTCCTCTATAAGTAGAATATCAGTTAATAATGTTTTCTTTTCAAACTACTAGTATAATCAGGTCTTCTCGTTTATATAGAATATATAATTCGTCGTTAATCTTTATCCTAATATCCTCACATAGTTTTACTAAAAGGTTGTTCCTCTTCTAGAAGTCGTCGTATATCCCTAGTTCATCTTCTTACTTGTCTAAGTAGGCCACAAAGGCTTATACTAACTAGCTACTCCAATGCTCTACTCTCTCCTACTTCAAGAGCGCGTCTATGTTTCGGTTCTCCAGGTCCGAGACAGCGTCCTTCATGAACTCCTTGAACTCTTCCTACATCATCGTGTCGATCCCCTTAGCAGTCTCCTTACGCCTCTATATCGTTTTAGGTATTCCCTTAAAAGCAGATACACAGTACGTAATTTTTACCGCGTCCGTTCTCCATGTTATGTCTTCGTCCTCTCTCTACTTCAGTTCTACATCATAGAAGAACTCCTCCGCCTCCTTAATTAATTTCCCTCAATATAGTTTCAAATCTCTTGTCTTCAGGGCTCTAGCGTTCCACCTACGTTCCAATAGTAGCTCCCTAATACTAGATACCAGATTCAGTATAATACGTACGTCTCCCCTTTCTTGATTTCGAGCGTCCCTGTTTCAAAGAAGTGTCTCAAGTCTCTCTTCCCTTACCCTTAACTCCGTAAACAGGTGTTCTTCCGCTTCCAACTCGCTGATCCTATTCTAGATTACTTCAAGTCTCCTCCTGACTCCTTGCTTTTCTGGTGCCGCTTGCGGTTCGCTGTCGTCCCGGTGCGGTTCTACACTTCTTGGCGAATTAGGAGTCAGTTCCCTTCGCTCCTCCTGTGGTAGTTGTTGCTTGTGTGGTGCTTGTTCTTCGTGTGGTGCTTGTTCTTCGTGTGGTTACTGTGAGCTTCCCCCTCTGCCCACCTGCGTGCCGCCTGCTGTGCTTTGGGTTCTAGACAGTTGCTGGCCAGTTTGTGGTTAGCTTTGTGATCTTGTCGTTGGTTTGTTCGTCATTTTTTACGTCCTTGTCGTCCTGTCTTCCTATCGTCTTGTCGTCTCGTACTAAGCTGCTTCCCTGAGGGTGAGATCGTTTATAATGTGAGGAACTGAATAAGCAGTGGAGTACGCAGACGTGGTAGAACAATCAATGTTCTATTGAGATACAGAATAAACGATGCCCCATCGTACCTCCGTCTACCTCATGGTTATATAGGCCCAGAACCCTCGGATACTCCCTTCTATCCGTACACTTCTCGAAACCATCCACAGTATCAATAGTGTCAGCCTCCTTGCGGGTCACCGTCGGGTGTACGGATCACATCCGTACACCCGTCGCCCCGCCAAGACCACGCGCTTGCCAAGCCCCTGATTAACCTGACCCCCTTGATCTGAGTCCCTCACACTAACATTGTGTTAATTGACTTCTAAGCTTGGGTGCTCAAAGTGTGACGATTCTTAAACTAACTAACTAAGGTACTAAGTATCGCTAGGTTTTGTTCTTATAAAGAGGTATAATCAAGGGCTGGGTGTTTACTTAGAGGTAAACTCGTCACTTAACTACAAAGCTGTCAAGGTAGTGATAACAATATAATATTAAGTTAAGCACAAAGCTCCTATCTAATAGCAGACGTGCTAGTCTTATATAGAACCTTCGTTCCCCGCTAGAGTCTCTCGCTTAAGAGGACTACCTATGTTAGAGTCCCTCGCTTAAAGGGAGTCCCAAATATTAAGGACTCTAATGGCCCCCAAGGACTCTATCACGTGAGGACTCTATCACGTGATCCGTACTAACATAATGAGATCCTGTACTAATAGCTTAATACCGTACTAGTGCTTTACTAAGGGTTTATATACAAATAGCGTTCTAACCTGTCAGGACGCCGCCTAGTCTTCACTTATCACGTGTTAGTACGTGGTTTATAACACCTATAGTCGTTCTAAGTTACTATAGCGAATAGCGTAGCCTAGCGTGCCTTTTAAATAGCGTAGGATCTATAATATATAATTCTAGTACTATATAGTAGGATTAGAGTAATACTATATAAGCTAGTAAATAGTAAAGGTAATATCTAGTTATATACCTCTCTATAAATATATTAGACTTCTAATTACTCTTTAGTATAGAGTAATATCTACTTAGAGTTTATTTTACTTAGCTTTTCTAAGGGTCTATATTCTATCTATAGAGGTAGAATCTACCTAATCGCTACTCTCTAAATACTCGCTAGCTAGCTTAAGCGTATAGCTTTTCTAGCTAACTGTTAGTATCTATAACACTTAATTCTATATAATCTTAAGACTAAGAAATATACTAATCTCCTCTATATCTTTAAGTTTATATAGCTTTCTAAAGCTCTTCTTAAATAAATTAACCTTGTCTAAAGAGCGTTCTAGTATAATTATATTATTAATATAGAGGCTAATAATTAAGTTCTTATCTTTATTAATAAATATACTTAGATTACTAAAAGACGACTTTAATCTAAACTTAGCTAGACTATTATAAGCTTCGATATACTACTCTCTTCTAGATTACTTTAGACTATATAAGGCCTTCTATACCTTAAGTTTAATACTAGAGAGTAATAAGAGTCCTTATACTTCTTATATATAGACCTCTATATATAACTCTATATATAGATATACTATATCTATATTAACTTAATAAATCTTAAGATTCTCTATATACTCTATAGCTAATAGAGCTCTAATAGACTTATA